>JAEAOA010000316.1:832500-885000 GCA_016746295.1 Potamilus streckersoni | reverse complement strand
GCTTCCTTTTCAGTTATGTTCCACGTGATTTCGTGTATGTCATTCGAGGAATATTCTTTGATTCGTTTATCTAGAGATTCACATATCATTCAAGGATCATCAATGATGAAAAGCACGTGTTTTCTGTGCATAGTGTTGCGATGTGTGAAGCACGGTTATTGTCCACATTTTCCTTCCGCTTTTTAGTTCGGTCAACGGGTGTTTTTTCAGGCGCTTCATGTGTCGAAGATATTTTATTTCTCTGTGTGAAGTGTTGTCGACGAAATTTCGTCCTGTAAGGCTAGATGCTTGAGAAATGTGGAAAGTGAATACTTTTTAAAGTGCGCATATGGATGTGATATGTAGCCAACGTAACTAATGTAAGCAGAGATTTATGATTCAGATCTGTGGCAAGGAAATGCAATTCCATCTTTGGATGAGTGCCAAATCTGTGAAGGTCGCTTGTGTTTTAAGTGTGTCGATGCCTCGTTATTTCAATAAAGATGAAATTTGTGTAATGTGCAGGATTTTTTTTCTCATGAGTTCAATGTTCCTTTTCAATTGTTATTTTTATTGTTATTATTATTATTATTATTATTATTATTATTATTATTATTATTATTATTATTATTATTATTATTATTTTAGTGTCGTTTGAAGTCATAATGGTACTAGATTTACAGTTTCATCATATCTTTTATTTACCTTAGTAATTTATTCCTTCAAAAATGTTAATTGGCAATTTTGGTGTCAGACTTTAGATTTGCTAATACCGGATGTCTAACAATGGAGAGTCGTTAGTACGACGTATAGCGTCGGCCAGATTGAGTAATCGCTAATCTGCGCCTCGTAATACGCTCCCATAGATCAGTTTGGAGTAAAAGGAAAAACTACTACCCATACGCATTGTTGATCGGGTGTTTAAAGGGCACTGCAGTTTTAGTCCGATTCCTGTGTTTTAGCGATTGTCAATAAAGTCATATTATTCTATCTCGTCATTTCAGACTAACTATATATATATATATATATATATATATATATATATATATATATATATATATATATATATATATATATATATATATATATATATATATATATATATATATATATATATTTATATATAGCATTAGGAAGTTAGACTTTATTTATTATGTACCGTAGTTACTTATTTTGTGTTTAAGTCATTCTAAATCTCAGAAGATTTTTAGATTTGTTTTGCTGCACTTTCTAGATCTTTATGCTGAATAATGAACATTTTCTAGTGCGTGGGCTTTATCATGCACTTAGGTTTGCTTACTGTATCCCAGTGCTGACTTGGTAAGTTCGATTTAGGTTCTTTCATTGTTTTGTATTAGTTTTTATAACTAATAAGTGCAATTTATTCATTGTATACCAACCCTTAATGTTGCACATGATGAGTTAATAGATCTTGTAATTTTAATACTTTACTTTTATCGTATTAATCTTAATCATTCATAATTTCATATGTGCTAATTGGCAAAAATGGTTAAAACGACGATATTTAACAATGCCTTGTGTAAGGAAATGTAGAATCATTTGTCGAACGTATAAGTTTGGCACCATTGAGAAATCATTAATCATTGTAAAAAAAACTCGCTTCCCATTCGTTAGGCAGGTGTAACAGGAGAAATATCTGACCATGTATGGTGTGATCAGAAGTTCTTTAAATGGTACTTCCTTTTCAGTTATGTTCATCGTGATTTCCTGAGTGTCATTCAAGGAATATTCTTAGATTCGTTTATTTTGAGATTCAAATATCATTCAATGATCATCAATGAAGAAAAGCACGTGTTTTCTGTGCATAGTGTTGCGATGTGTGAAGCACGGTTATTGTTCCACATTTTCCTTCCGCCTTTTAGTTTGGTCAACGGAAGTTATTTCAGGCGCTTCATGTGTTGAAGACATTTTATTTCTCTGCGTGAAGTGTCAAAAACTACTATCTTGTGTTCATCTGCATTAAATTGATTAACTCTAATAAGATCTTCTGGCTGCCTAATTATAAAATAATCTTCTTCAGCTTCAAGTTCATCACGAAGCTTATCATTATACTGGCTTAATATCTCGTACTTATCCTGTTGTGGATTGATTGTGTAAATATAAACTTGTCATAGTTAAAATTCTCACCAAGAAGCAAGTTCATAAGCAAATTTGTTTTCCTCAATCCAGTTCGCCCAACAATAAGTTAATGACAATCTGGAAGTTCATTGTTATGTTTATGCTTCACCAGTCTCTCTGTATCAAAGATTAATATCGACGATTTTGCCATTCTGTATAATATTAAAATAGTGTTGATAATTTTATCTAGGATAGTAAATAAATAGCTACTATACAAAATTTGGAACACTATCAGGATATTTATCCACGGAAGTTTATCAAGGTGACTTATCCAAATATGCAACTCTTAATCAGCTCAAAAATGAAATCAATAATTTACTAAATCTTACCAGTGTAGAACCAGATGAAGTCGTCATTTTCCAGGAAAAAAGAAGGACGATTAAAATCGAGTAATGTAAAACTGCTAGATGTTCTTGTACGAATTCCTAATGCGTTTACTGATGATATCGTGACTTTTAACAATCGAGGTAAGATACAAGATTCTGGTAGGTCAGTGAATGATTTTGTTAAAAAAGCTGGTGATTTATTTAGTGGGAATATTGTTATGAATAAAAATAAAATTACAGATCTTGGAAACCCAACTACAGATGAAGACGCTGTAAACAAAAAATACGTCGATGATCAGGACGTTCCAATCAATAATGAAATAACAGCGCTCAAAACTGAGTTTCTTGGTCACGTGAATACGTTTTTAAGTTTTCGTAGAAACATAAGCACACTTAAAAACGAATTTTTTGGAAATCCATCAAATGTTGACATTACACTCGCTAATATTAACACAAATTTCAATGATATTAACACAAAATTCAATGATATTATTAGTGGAATTCCTAGCATTGTTGAGAAAACGAGTATGGTTAAAATTACTCACAAACAGATTAAAAATATTGTGTATACTGTTGCTTATGGATCTGGTGGATGGACAAAGCAAGATAATAATTCTATCGAACACACTGCAGAAGTTACTGGTATGTATAGATTCACAGTGATTAGCACTGGTGTTTTTAATATTTGAACCACATCTTCATTACGTAGTATGGATACGTCTTCTAATGTATCAGTAGTTGTATATAAAGGTTTTAAAGAAGAATTTACACTTGAACCGGTTAATACAATTCTAGTCGAAGTCGGTTATCGTTGGTGTTTGGAATTTATAAATGAACACCCAGCATTTATTATGGATTAACCCAACATGGGACTATGTAAACTAATATTATAATGAAAAGAAATATAGTTGATTTCAATCACATTTCAAAAGATATTCCAGTACAGGATGTGGACGCATTAAATACAATACTACAAATATTATCATAAAAAACTTTGGTGTGTAAAATATGTTACAAATACTACAACAAGATCCTTGGAGTAATATCATATCTGCTGTTGTTAATGACCGGTTCTGGTATAATTTCAAGTGGGGTATCATTAAATCCATTTTTGTTAATCATATCCGGTATTGGTGTTTAACTTACAGCGGCGTGTAAAAAGTAGAACCAAGACTTTTAATAAAAAGCATAGCTGCTTAACATCTTTAAAATCTTACAAGAAACTACTTGATCAGATCCGGTCTTACCTACGAGGAGTCAAATATAATATGAATGATTTATTACGTGAATTTTGTATTATTGATAATATGTTAACAGACATTCTACCAATGAGAGTTAGCAAGTATGAAAAAAATATTTAAAAAAATATGAGTAACGTATAATTTTATCTAAACTTAAGATATAATATCACTTACCTTCCTCTAATGCGTAGTTTAATTTCCGCCTTGTTAACTGAAACGTTCTAATGCATAGTTTAATTCTCATCCTGTTATCTGATAAAAAAAAACTTGTGGTAGACTGATTATAAAACCCATTTGCCGTCTTTAGAATAATCGTATTCCACGCATGCGCTGTTCTAACAAATTTGTCACCTCTGACAGAGCTTACTTGGATGAATCATAGCATTCCAACACCTGTTGTTTTGTCTGGTTATAAAATACCTGTCTGTAGTAGTAGTAGTAGGAAAAAAGGGGTGGGGTGGGATGGGTTAGAAACCTTATTAATACTTTTGGAAAAAAATGGGGTGGGGGATAGTTTAGGACTATAATTTATACTTGTTTGGAGGGTCAAAAAAAAAGGTTTGGGCTAAAATCCTTGTTTTCCCTTACTACTAAGAGTAGATGGTTACGTCTCCACAAACATAGATCCTGCTTTTGAGTACACTAGTTGAGACATAAATTGTGTACAGTAGTTGAGACATACATTGTGTATATTTGTTGAGATATAAATTGTGTAGACTAGGTGACATATAAATTGTGTAGTGTAGTTGAGACATTGTATACAGTAGTTGAGACACGCTCTTCCAATTACTTTTAAGAATGCTGGTGGAGACAAGTAAACTTGATGAGAGAGAGAGAGAGAGAGAGAGAGAGAGAGAGAGAGAGAGAGAGAGAGAGAGAGAGAGAGAGAGAGAGAGAGAGAGAGAGAGAGAGAGAGAGAAACATATTGTTTAAACGTAAGAAACCACTAGTATATCATGCGCGGCTAATATTGTAAAACGTTTTCTGTTAAAGAAAATTTCAGAAAAATTGATGTTATACATTTTCTGTGCATACAATTCTAATTTCTTTTATTGTGCGTAAAACTTTTGCTGTAGAAATTCTTGCCTGCAACGAAAGATAATAAGAATGTTATTTGTGATGTCATTATCTCAATAGAATTTCATGCCCATCACCCATATGCTGCATCACCGTTTGCTGCATGATGTACATATCATAAAATTTACAGACGTTACATTTTACAGGTAAAAGCGACCAAGCATAAATAAAAAGCACTTTCAATGTTATAAATATTAAAAACCATTGCTTATTTTATTATTAGTTTTGTTTTTGACGCCTGCATCTGCATGGATGAAAGGATTATTCTTGGATAATGACATTACATATACTTTTGTAATGTACTTCTCTCCGGATATTTGCATTAGTTAATTAGAAAGAGGAGACAGTGGTAATTAAATCACATAAGTGAAATTAGATAGGCGTAACTATCTGTCAGTTTAAAGACCTGCTCATATCTACATTCTTCCATGAACAGAGGTGAGATTATTTGCTTCTAAAAGTTAACATTTAAAACACTCTTTTATCTAGTGCGAATTGTTTGTTATATAATTAGCTCCCACTCCTCTTTTAATGCAAGCTTTCAATCGAACAATCGCAAATACTCTTAATTGTATTTGTTGTTATTGCTGCTGTTGTTGTTTAACGCCATTATCTTTAACGCATCATACTACATGGCATAACGATCCTTAGTGGGATACATCTGCCTTAGTCAGAAAAGCATGACCTCATTATGTCAATTCCCTTTGGTCAGTGGATTCGAAAAATGGCCGCCCGCCAAAATGTTCATAGTAATAGTAAAAAGGAAAAGTTCCATTAGGCTGGGTAAATAAAATTTATTCACGATCGCAGCCAACCAGTAAATAGAATACTGCGCAAGAATTTAATGGACTTATTTGAACCAATCAGAATCACATAAAGTGATATGTTAACGAGTGGTAATATTAAAAACATTATTAAACTGCACACTCTGGCTGTAAAGTGTACTGACTATGTGATTAAAAGAGGATCTCAAATGGGTAATTATTTAATATTGAATTTATTAAACTGGTTTATTAATGTTCGGCTTATGCGAACCTTTGCGAGCAAAAGCTGGACTTTATTTAACGAGTTTCATAAATCTAATACAAACTTGTTAACGATTCGAGATTCTTTTTATAACATAGTTCTTATGTCAGTATAATTTATTTAGATAGAAATGAGAATAATTGATTTAGCTTATTTTGACAGACGATGCAACGTTTCGTTGCTGTGAGTAAAAATTAGTCCCAGCAAAGTTGAAATAGAAATAGTAGATTATAATTTGTTGCTCATTATAAATGAAAGAATAAGCATCTGCGCGAATAAACAGTGTTTTACAAAGTACACAATCATTTTCCAACACAAAATGTCTAATGCACGAGATGTCAAATTAATTGATACAGTACACAGTACAGGTTTGAGTAGACATACACGGCCAATGTTTACCCTGAAATGACACTTCACAATTAAACATTACCTTGTTGCGATAAATATGTGAAAATATGACTCCTGAATGCAGAAATTCTCATATTTACTGCAATATATGTGTGACCGAATATTTTCAATATTTGATTGGGAACAATAGACTGTACAGAAGACGTAAATAAATTTCTTTTTGAGTCGGACTTGCATCACATATGTTACCGCGTCAATATGCTATGGTTTGATAACCTTCTATTAGTTGAGAGACTGGTATATGTCCACGTTATCTCTGAACAAAACACCCTTCTCCAACACATGCGCTAGAAAATGCGGCTTAGTTTTTCTTCTTGTTACTGATCTTGTGTCAAGATTTACCGACTATATTATCAAGCATTTTATATTTCACACAATGAAACATATTATCAAAATAATCATAAAATTTTGATACGTTAATTGTTTTAATATAAAATTTAGGCAAACGTTCCTTAAGCAAAGGTTTCTGTCTGTAAATATGAGGTCATGAAATGATATATAACTAGCTTGGAAGAAATATTCTTAATTGACTAACTATTGAAGGTATTTGGCTCTTGTTCATATGACGCAAGATGTCCGAACATTCGGAAAACTATAATTTTGGACTTGTGATTGCTCATTTAGGATTATTTTGGATTTAATTTACAATGATGAAGTTCCTTGTCATTAGTACATACACATATGTATATGTTTGTACACATACACATACACACACACTTGTATATATATATATATATATATATATATATATATATATATATATATATATATATATATATATATATATATATATATATGTCTATATATATATATATATATATATATATATATATATATATATATATATATATATATATATAATATTTGTACACACACATGTGTCTATATATATGTCTATATATATATATATATATATATATATATATATATATATATATAAGTGTGTGTGATCCATCAGTGGAATATATAATAGGATGTAGTTTCTAATAACTCTACATAATGATCAACATTTAGTCAATATAGCAAGTAAACCATATTCTCATCCATACGATAGAAAAATCCACCTGTTTTGCTCACCTTACTTTTCCTATCTCAGTCTGGGTATTTCACAGTTTTGGCAGTATTGGTGTCAACGCGCCTCGGACTGCTTTATCAAGGGAGGCAATCATTTTTTATTTTCTTTTTGTCCTGATAGACTTGTTTTCCGATCATGCAAACACTGACACTTCGGAAAATGTACCAAAATAGATTTTGAAGGAGACACAAATAAAAACAAATAACATACAAAAGTATCATTCAAAAAACAAACAAGATGAAAAAGATAATGTACCGAAAGCTAAGGAATATCTTGACTCTTTAAGGAAAGAGAGCAAAAGGTCGTAATGTTTACACCATTGATTCCCATTTGAATCAAACATGTTCCTGCAACCATTAATGTAAACACTACACTTAATAGAAGGAATCATTTATCCGTCCACACGTTATTTCACAAGCAGATATCCCTGTAACATATCATTCCACTATTAATTAGCAACACTTGCCTTATTTCAAAAATAGAAACTAATAACTTTCCAAATAAACCGTGAACTTGATAAGATCGGTACATGGTTATCCTCTCTGTATTTGGAGGGTGTTTTATATACGGGGCTAATTTTAGAATCAATATTAATTACAATTCTAATACGTCACAAAACGTTTCACCTCCTCCAAAGAAAAGGAGAGTGATATACGATAGTAACACAGATCTCTAATTACCCATAAATAATCCAATCACGGTAATGCTACATGTAACTCTTACATGGTTTATAAGCGCTGTGTACCTAGCATCGTTTAATTATTTACAATATAACTTTTCTAAATTAGAACTGATTAAAATAAAACATTTTTTCTAAAAAATATTAATTATTTATTTTTAATGTCAGATAACATCCACATTTGAAAAGTGTTAATATTTCAATGCTATACAATACTTGTTTGTTTTTTTTTTGTTCGTATCGCGTACAAATTATGTACTTTGGATGGCACGGTCTTGCCAACAGTCCTCTTTAACATTTTTGTATTATTGCGCCGCATGTACATATTTGCGCATGAACGTTATGGCAAAAGTAAAGAATTCTTTTTAATTTAGAGGAAATTATGAGAAAAATAATAACGTTGGATATTCTATTAATATGTTTCATGTTAATAACGCCCTTGTAACCTACTTTTATTTATCACCTTTTATAAAAATGGGAAATGCTTGACAAACGATGCTAACTGTAATATGTTTTTAAATGGATCTCCTTACAAAGGGTAATAATTTTCAGATCATGAATTTAAATAACATTTATATGATTGAATCATTAACAACTCATTTACAGTCGATGCCAAAAACTGAAACATATATGAGATTTGTCAACTTTAAGCAAACAATGTATGTTCAGAAAATAAAAGGAACATTAAAACTCTGCAACTTTCTCAAATATTAAATACAGCTGGTCAGTAACACATGTCACCGTGCACAACATCCGAAAACACTATGTTTCAAAACACTTTTCGGAATTCAACGTATTCAGCCTGTTGACAATTTTAACCGACTAAACAGACACGCATATGTCTTTATATTAGTCTTTCCTTCTTTTCATTAATGTGTATCAACTATCTTAGCTAATCATGTCTAGTGTTATTTATACATTTATAGGATTTATTTGATATAACCAATTCAATATAATTTTGTTTTATACATCAAATAGGCGCAACTTACGATTGTTACATCAGGAAATGAGAACAAATGGTAGTTTTGTTTCTGCTGAATCAAAACAACCATTATCTTGCTCTCTCTGTGTGTGCCTCTTGTTATGTGTATTTAATTTACTTTGTTTCACAGTGTTTTCAAACTTTTTTTTATTTCACTAAATGCTGTGGATAATGGAACATTATATCTAGTTGCTGACCTTGTCCAAAATTAGTGACAACTTTTTTATTTTTCTTGCATTGCGGATCATTATAATAAGCTGAGTGGAGAGCATTTTATTTTTATATTTGGACTACGTGATGTTTGTCATATGTTCTACGTTAATATTAAGAGGGGATTGTCTAATTATATCTAAGATCTTTCTTGAACAATGTTCTTTTGACTCTCATCTGAGGTCTGTCTCAGATTAAAATTGATATTTTGTTTATTTATAAAAATAAGTCCTTTATGCTTAGAATTTAGCAGAATCAGTTTGTGTTATATTTATGTTAAGCAATTCATTTGGGCTCGAATTTATTTTTTTAAATTATTCAATCCCAGTGATTTTTCTCTTCAAATACAGAACGCTTGTAAAAATAAGATTCTTGGATAGAGACATTCACTGGAATTTATAATGAATTCACACCTAGAATTATATTACTGTGTTTCAACAACTAACTCTTGGTATACAAACCGCGATACAGAAATATCAGCACATTTATTGTTGGATTCAATTTGGATTTACACTTAAGTTTATTTTTCAGAAATTTTATTATTAGGACATGTGTCCCTAATTCAAGAATTGTTATGATTTAACTTAAATTTTTATTTATTTTACTTTGTATTCTATGAAAATGATTATTTGTTGAATTAATTTAAGAATCTTGCTGTCTTTCATCTTTTTCTGTTACTTATTTTAAGAACAAAGATTCGTAACATTGCATACACAAACACGCACACACACATATATATTGAGGGAAATAAATCAATGAAAAGACCCCTCCACCAGGAAGCAAATATTAAGATTCTTCACTCTTTTGTATATTTCCGCCATCTAACATTCCAGTCTCTCAGTTTTTAGAATCATTTTCTCAAGGTCTTTGCTCAGAAGAATCCAGTTCTTCCAGATTTTTATGAATATTTACTGTCACTTTTCTCAACGTCTTCTAACATGCTTGCTTTTGCAGATTCCAATATCCATGACTTGAAGCACAGGAAGATGAAAACCAGATTTGCTGTGTTCACAACAAACACGGTCAATTATAGCTGTAATTATTGTAAGAAGGCTACAGAAGGAGAAAAATCGAAACATCAGACATGTAATACAAATCTTCTGTTTGAAAAATTTCTAATGTACTATACGTAAGATTTCTTTCAAGTTACAACATTTTCCTACCTTGATATGCTTCCAAAAATGTTTATCAAGATAGTAAAAAAAAACTCCAATCATTGTATGTGTCTCCTACATTTCTGCATGTGCTATGTATCTATATGGTGTCTTTCGTTGTTAGCTTATGCCTGTATGTTGTATAGGATTGATGTTGTTAATGAACATGTTTACAAGTTTGTTGTTATCTCACTGGATGGACAGGTCAGGTGGGATTTTTTTCCGACGTGGGATATAGTGATAAAAGACAAGTAGTAAGCAGGAAAAGTTTGCGTTTTTGATCCTTTTGCGTGTATATATGGACAAATAATTGGGGACATAGTTCATTCTTTTTAGACAATACCATATTAATAGAAAGACTTGGAATGCATTCGGAATATTCTATTATAGTTATAGTTACAGTTATCGAGCGCTCATAAATGGGAATAAATCAATGAAAAGTTCATATGACGTAACATTCTCTCAGTTTTTAGCATCAGTATATTAAGCTCTCTCTCTCTCTCTCTCTCTCTCTCTCTCTCTCTCTCTCTCTCTCTCTCTCTCTCTCTCTCTCTCTCTCTCTCTCTCTCTCTCTCTCTCTCTCTCTCTCTCAGACTTTTATGAACATTACAGTCACTATTATCAACGTCTTCTACCATGCTTGCTTCTCCAGATTCCAGAATCCATAACTTGAAGCAAAGCAAGATTATGACCAGATTTGTTCTGTACATCCTTGCAAAAGACGTTGAACTATAACTGTAATTATTGTGATGTATACAGCAATGCCATCGAAGAAGAAAAATGGAAACATCAACTCTGTAAAACGAGTCTTATGGTTGAAACATTATTATTTACTACGATGAACACTTAATATTTCTTTCAAGTTACCTCATATTCCCGTCTTTACAAGATTCCTAAATTATTTATCACGATAGTAAAAAAATTGTTTTATTGTGTCTCATACTTCTGCAAGTGTTATATGTCTCTACTGTGTCTTTAACTGTTGGTGTATGCTTGTAGGTTGCATAGGATATATACATATAGTGTTTACGTTTCTTGATATTAATAGTAAATATGTTTACAAGTTTAGGGTTAATTTCCCACTGGATGATAAGTACGGTGGGATCTTTTCCGACGTGGGAAATGGTGACGGAAGACAAATAGTGAGCAGGAAAAGTTTGTGCTTTAAAACTACATGAGTGTTAATAAGGACAAAGAGTAGGAGACCTTATTCATTCGTTTTAGACAATGCTATATTAATACACAGATTAATGCTGCAAGTTCCTCCGACGTTTTCATTGTTTAACGTTGAGAATTATAGTATTTATTAAGTTTTAAAACCTTGTTGGCTTTACGTGTTTCTTTTACTTCGTTTATGACTATAGAGTGTTAACACATGATATTATATATATATATATATATATATATATATATATATATATATATATATATATATATATATATATATATATAATTCACTTTCGAACGTGAAGAAAATACTAGAGTATCGGTTTTAACGTAGTTAATTGGTTCCCGTTCAAACTATGTTCCAGGTGATTTCGTGAGTGTCATTCGAGGAATATTCTTAGATTCGTCAGCTGTCATTACAAATACTGGATGATCATCTCTTCCGCCATAGTTTTCATTGCTGATAACTAAACCATTTTCAAATGAAAACTTGTTTTAGCCATAACTACATATACTCGTCTGTGTACTTCTACGATGACATTCTGGTCTAATTAAAAGATTAATCCCTTCATTATCCTAAAATAATAATGAAGAAAGGTGCAATATCAGTGTCAATCTTATTAGGATTTTCTCTTTTTGATTTTGAATGTTATATTTGTCACTCACGCAAGCACATCAGATATGTAAAGATACTTATTTGATCTTTGAATTAGAATGACTGTTCATTTTACTGTCTTAATTGTATGTAGGTGGAAATAACACCTGCTTCTTTCTTGTTCAAATTGGCAAGAGTGAAATAAGGTTTCTTATCATCAAAACAAAATATCTTAAATCGGTATGCCAAAGGGGAAAATGGCGGGCTACCACGATGCTCCGGTCATTTGACTTGGGAATTTGTTTTTCCGTCGACATTTCGATCTTAGACATCTTATCGAGTACATTCTCGAAATACACCGGATATGACAAACTCGGATAGTTTCCAGCAGATTAAAGCCTGATATAACTGTATTGTGTGACGATATAAGCAATAATTATTTTCCATCCTTTTTCAGGCTGCTCCTTTAATGGTCAGTTGCTTTTTTACTGTTCCCCTCGACTACTAGCCTGGCCCAAAAGGTATTGCATCATATGGTAAATATAATGTGTAGGGTGCATATTTTGTGCTTCATTTACTTCCAAGGTACACTAGACCAGTTCACATATCTTTGAAAGTAAGATGCATGACATAGCATCTTGAAAACGTACTTATTCAGCCATTGTCATAAAGTATGTGCAATGTGAACACATCTCTCTCTCTCTCTCTCTCTCTCTCTCTCTCTCTCTCTCTCTCTCTCTCTCTCTCTCTCTCTCTCTCTCTCTCTCTCTCTCTCTCGTGCAATATGGTGCAAACATCAGACAGTAGCACACTTACCTGGCGATCAGAACGAATTGAAAGAAACTATACTCTTAGATTGTCGCCATGAGAATGTTGTATTCAGCTGAGCAAACAAATAGAACGTACAAAAAGGGTAAATACAAATGACTGTTTTCATTGATGCAAAGCTTTTGACTGCATTTTATAAAAGGACAGTTTAGTAAACTAAAGCTAAAATGATCCAATTTGGTATTTGTGTTTTGTTCATTTTGTTGTGTTCCTGGAGTAAGGATAGCAGCACAGAAAGTTAAATAAAAAGAGATGATTGTTCAACAGAGAATCTAGTATTTCGTGTATCAAGATTATCATTGCTCAACGAGCAATTAACTAATCGTACATCAGATATTGAAATACCATGATACTTAAGAGGTTATCTGCCCTTAGAGTGATAGACATAAAAATTAATACTGTAGTTGGTAAGATGAATACTTACATATCATGAAATAAGTTATATACATGATTACAGTCACCGAGTCCCACTTAACACATGAAAAGGGGTGTATGGTGAAAGCTTACACCACAATAGCATGAAAGCGATGACAATCGCATGAGTGGTACAGATCAATTATGTGTTAGTAAACAGCCATTTTCTAAATTTTTATAGCCAAATGTAGGTAGTTCGGCTGACAAAATTGTCTTTTAACAAAACAATGAATTTTCATTAGTGTTATTTTACTATTTATAAAACATATTATACCAAGCAGCAGGGAGGGTGAATCCTACAAATTTTTGCGACAAAATCGATTAAAGCCTCAGAATGCCAAATAGAGCCTTCCTACGAAATCTCATATTTTAACCAAAAAAAAATTAAAGGCCCCATTTTACAAATGGAGCCTTAGCGATTTTGTCGCAAATACATTGTCATAACCACCCTCAAATTGCTGCCATCTACGTCGCAAATATGTTGTCATCTCACCCTCCCTGCTGCTGATTAATACAAATTATTTAACCAAATATTTGATCAAGTCCAATACGATATCGTGACCGAGGGTCGTGTAAATTTATTGTTATAAATCCATATGGGACAGACTGAGCATGACCAAAGTAATTTTTAAATCCATTGAAGTCCATATCGGAACACCATGTTTGCCAAATATTTCGTAGCGTATGTGTATCAACGCCATTGAATACAGCAAGAATATTGCAGTTATCGCGAATCACTTTTGGAATTTGAGTATATCGTTGAGTGACATATATCACGTCAGTGTTTTTATGCCTACCTCGGGAAAATATTCTAGCAGGGTTCTTTTGATTATCTAACATTACATCATCGTACACTACAAGATTGTTTATGTCTCCATCGAGATCTTCTACTGATGGTGCATCATTAATATCAGTAATAAAGTCGATTACACTTTCACCTTTAATTTCTGATGCATTTTCATTATAATCTTTTAGCACTTCATAGCACCGTTGATCATCTACGGATGGGGCAACTAAATATAATTTATCCCACTTCATAAATCGCATTATCAAATTAAGCAGTAATTGTGTTTTGCCTGATCCAGATGGTCCGATTATAATGGCACGGACAGAATTCGGAAGCGCTGCATGGTGTTTTACCGGTTCTCTTCTTTTAGTCGCTGAAAAATCAATTATATTCATAACGCTATATATAAATTATGGATCTATATTGTGTTAAGTGTAAACAGCGTACTGATACAACCGATCAGACAACTATTACAACTAAAAACAATAGACTAGCGCTTACTGGTAAGTGTGTAACATGTGGTACAAAAAAATTTCGATTTTTAAAAAAAGCAACTCGGAGGTGATATTGCCGCAAAACTTGGAAAACTCCCCGGAACCCCATGGGCAAAATACCCCGGAGAAAAACACCTTCCAGGATATAGCTACTGTGGTCCCGGAACGAGATTAGATATCAGACTTGATGATCAAAATCAGCCCCGGCCTGGTGAGTATCCGATAAATGCTATTGATAAGGCATGTCATGCTCATGATGTTGCATATAAAAGCAATAATTTGCAACAAAGACATATCGCGGATGTAAAATTAATTCATGCGTTAAATGCTATTCCCGATAAATCCTTCAAAGAAAAATTGGCTTCATGGTTGGTCAAATCAGCTATGAAAGGCAAATTAGTGTTAGGTGCTGGTAATTGAAAACACCAGTGTTTTTATAGTATGGAATCTATTTATTATTCTCCGAAAGGATACTGGAAGGGTAAAGCAGCAATCAGTAAACTCGCTAACGCTGCAAAAGTGAAAAAATCCACTGCAAAAGATTGGTTATCCAAACAAGCTATATGGCAAATTTATCTACCACCGCCTAAACAAATTAATTATTCTCATTTTGATGTTACCGTACCCAATGAAGTTCATCAGGCTGATTTATTGTTTTTACCACATGACCATGGTTACAAATACGCGCTAACTGTAGTTGATATTGCGAGTCGATTTAAACAAGCAGAACCATTGAAAACAAAGTCAGCTTCTGAAGTCGCTTCTGCATTTGAAAGGATTTATCGACGAGGTCCTCTAAGATGGCCAAATCTATTACAAGTTGATCCTGGCAAAGAGTTTCAAGGTGCTGTTCTATCAACAATGAAAACTCATAATGTTGCAATACGACGGGGACATACTGCGTTACATCGTGATCAGGCAATTGTAGAACGATTTAATCGAACTCTTGCAGAACGGTTATTTGGATATCAATATGCAAAAGAATTCATCCAAGAAAAACGATCTCGTGAATGGGTCCAAAGATTACCGAGTGTAGTTGCAGCGTTAAATAACGAGATTACTCGAACTATTAATATGAAACCAAATATTGCAATAAAAAAAAGAATATATTCCCGAACAACCACAGCGGGTTAGCACTCAGCCACTTCTCGGTGATGTTACTGTGAGATATTTATACGAACCAGGAGAGCTTGAAGGCGGTAAAAGAAGAGCTACTGATCCTATATGGAGTGTTACTACGCATAAAATTTCAACCATAACGCGATCAACTGGTAGACCTCCAATCTACAGATTGGATTCAACTGCACCTCAGCGTGGTTTTACACGCGAACAACTACAAGTCATTCCGGACGATACTCAATTACCGCCACATGGTCTTAACTAGCTCCGTTACGTCTATTACACTCAAGACAGGTCAACATCACATTGTTTCTGACATGACCAAGACTGTTATTTTTTCTGTCTACGGTGAATTGTCGAGGGTCTTTATCCGAATACTGCCAGTGCATTATACAATTGCAACTGGCGCAGTGATTATTCTGTTGTTCTTTTAATGCGATTATTAATTCAGCATCAATATCAAATTCTCGTTGTTTTTTTTGTCCTGCTGTTTGTAACCAGAGAGTTTTTTATTAATGATGCTAATATCAGTGTTATCATCGTTTGCATTAAAATCATCATCGAAAACAATCCTTCGTAGTTGATTTATTCGTCGTACTCTGGACACTGCGAGATAGACTAAATTTGACCATTCAATGCGATTATCAACTATCCAAACAATTGTATCCGTGATGGTCAATCCTTGTGACGAGTGTATTGTTGTTACATAACCAAGCGTCCATGGTGATTTATCAGCGCATAATGCATCTTCTACAGTATTGATATCAACTAGCACAATATCATTTAACACTAGAATCTGTTTCTCCGTCTGGTCTGGAATTTCAACTTCAATATTCTGCTTTCGTGTATCCAATGGTCTATAACACAACGGTACTGGAAACGTTGGAAATTTTTTCTTGTGTAGCTCAAACAACTTTTTCTGAAGTGCGTCTCTGACTATCTTTCTACTTGCTACTACAAAATCATTTGGTTTCCATGTTTCCCAAAAATCATTCAAAGGTGTTTCAGAAATTATTTCACGCGCTACTTCACATTGAATTCTATCGGGTTGTAATCTAATTAGTTTTTTAAACTCACGTAACTGCTCATCGAGTGCTCTATAGTCAGTATCAATTTCTTCGTAATAATCAACAAATCCTTTTAACCAATTATGTGGACTTCTACCAACAAATGGTGGTGGTTGACCATGATCGCCGCACAATATAACTTTTGTATTATTTTGCAATAACCAATCAAGAAACATTTTTAATACATCTTCTGAAACAGTACTTGCTTCATCCCAAATAATAACCGCTGGAATAAATTTCTCACCCATTCGCTCAGGAGTCCAAGCATCGCCCTTGTATCGAAAAAAACTATGATACGTGCAAGCTTCAACATTTCGTTGTTTGATCTCTCTCGCTAGTCTATGGGTTGGTGTGAGTACAATCATGGACGTTCTCTCTCGATATAATTCTATCGCACGTGTTGTCTTTCCAGATCCACCACAACTGTTTAAATAAACTGTTTTATATCTACAAATTGGATCTGATATCGGTGGTGCTTTAGACATAGAAAATCCTTCGGATTTTTCACTGATAGAATTATCGTTCTTCAGGTAACTGCTTTTAATCTCAAGGTCTGCTGATTCAGAATAATTGCATTGTATTTCATGTTTAATTCGCCATGTTCCCCAAGTCTCTTCGCTATTAGTAAATTTAGTTATCTCTTTGATATATTTTTTATCGACATACATTGAATCAATTGCAACTCTGACTGCTATACTAGGAAATCTATTTATCATTGCAAATAAATTGATAGATGCATAACCCAGCATAGAAGCTCTCAAATGTAGATATGCAGAGCTTTCTCCATCACTGTAAGTAACAATTCTACCTAACTTTGTTTTATTGGACAAGAAGGCTGTTTTACAATTTGCGTATCTATTTTTCTCTACTGCATCTTTAATAACGAAGTCGTATTCGGCATCATCTATAATCAATCGTGAGGATTGTCTTTTAAAGTTAAATTTTTTTCCACCTTGTGTAAATTTACCGATTATTCTTCGGCCGAGATCCTTTGCTTCATTATTTCGTTGATTAAATATCTTTTTTGACCATTCAATGATATACTCCTCGTCAGCATCAATATGTTTTCTAGACTTATCGATTATACTATCAAGACATTCTGGTTCTGGTAACCAGACATTGGTTTGTTTTTGATATGAGATAATCGCTTCGCTGACAATCAACGAAACTAACATTTTACAATCAATCATATATCGCAATAACACTATTGGTAACCACATCCTTTCAGCCATGTGTCTACCAATCCAAACATAACAACACGGATGAAGTCCTTCAGCGAATTCAAATGATACTACGCAAGCAAAACCGGTCAAATCAAAATCAGGCAGTGGTCCATTAATAGCAACGCGAGTCATTTCATGTGTGTGATGTCCAAACCGTTTAAAATACTCACCAGCGAATCCATATCCTAGAAAACTTCCTGGATAACAGGCAACGATATCAACTGATATCATACTTTCACGATTGTATTTAACGTTCCATAGACCGCCATGATAATATTACAAACAGCTGGATTGAACATCCTGTAAAAACTCTTTTCGTGTTGGTTTCCAATTATTTTTCTTTCTTGCAAAATGAGCTGCAACCGATGGAATTGTAAAACAATTTGTAAGTAACTGTTCGTAATCTTCGGATTTTCCATTAAAAACGCTAGCGTTTTCACTGAGACTTATTGCTAGATTTTTCATCCTATTATGTAGACTTTCACTGCGATATAATTCACCGTTAGGTTTCACAAATTGATTGAATTGACATTCTTCATCTTCAAAACTATGAAGTAGCCATACTGATACAGGGTCGTTTTTACACAAACTAGCAATAGCATCGAATAATCTTTCTTCAGTCAGAATACCATCCTTGGTGAATTCTTCTGGGATATACTTCACTGTTCTGTCTCGCGGGAATATTGTAACCGCGGATGTCCATGCGTGCTTGTTATGATCAATAATTTTGATTGGAGCTCCGTTTTTATTGTATTTTGATTCGTATAATACTTCGCTAGTTATCGTTAAAACGGTTATCGGAAATCTCAACGACTTTTCCAATCTAGCTATATCGGAAATAGTTGCTCCGTTCTCTTTCACTGTTAGCTCCGATTCATCTATTTTTTATGTCTTAGATCGGTTAATTTATTCCCACGGAGTGCATTTGTAAAGTGTTCTAAGACTCTTTGTGCCACACAGTTGAGTGGCTTTTCCACTGACGTTGACTGTTCCATTGGTGCTAGTTTTCCAATGTCAGGGTTATTTAACGGATACATGCCATAAACGATTGCTGTTTCTGGATACGCTTTTTCATAGTATGGTTTATCAATTCCAGTTAACAGCCCTGGTCTGGAATCACGGCTAACAATGACTGTTGTCCCATCTTTGAGGATTGGCTCAAATTTGTCTCTTATAACCCATTCGCCCGATTCTAAATTGATAATGAATTTCACTCTGAGAAAATACCGTTTATTGCCAAGTTGTGATAGTATCATAGCTGCTGTTTCATCATTCATTCTAGCATCAACAACACCATCAATTTTAAATGTTGACCAGGTGTGTGATGCACCGTCCTGTTTAAACTCCTTAACACAATCTCGTATTTTTCTAATCAGACTTCTATTATTTATTCTCTCTTTTGGTACGTCTTCGAGAGTTCTATCAAGATTGAATTTAATATTTTTCAGAGGCTTGATTGTCGATAATCTCTCGAATTCTTCATTCATATAAATAAGACAAGTATTTAAATAGAAAAGTTTGTTTATATATAATGAATCACTGCAAATGGCTTATGATCGGATCAGTAACCCCATGCAATAAATCGTGTAGAGGTGAATTCTGTGGATATCACTTACAGAGTGTCAGAAATAATTCGACAGGCCCGTCCCCATGCATAAATTGTGGGGTGGGTGTGAGAGGAAAATCACAATTATGTATCAATTGTGGGGGTAAGAGGTTTAGAGAATTGAAACGTTATTATGATAAACGAATAAAAAACGCTATCATTGACCCTAACCATGACTCTGTCAAAGACAAAATCATAAAAACCCCTCAAGACTACATTAATAGATTTATAATTAAAGCAAATGATGAATTAGACAAATAGTATTATTATATATAAATGGAGCAAGAATTCAGACCACATCCAATACTTGTTAATTATGAAATATCTCGTAATGGTGTTGTTAGACACTGTAGACTAAAAAAGCCAATTGGTTTTGTTAATAATCAGGGATACTTGCAATTTACTGCTGGAAGAAAGGGATATCTCTGTCATAGGGCAGTCTTTGAGTGTTATATGGGACCGATTAAAGATGGCTGTGTTATTGATCACATTGATTCTAATATTCAAAATAATTCTCTTGAAAATTTACAATGTATTTCTCAAAGAGAGAATACAAAAAGAGGAAAGACAGGGAAATACTCAAAACGACGCAGGGGAGTTAAATCATTTGATACAACGACGAATGAAGAAAGAGTTTTTCATTCAATGAATGCTGCGGGAAAATATTTTGGAATATGTATTCCTTCAGTACAAAGAGTTGCTGAAGGGATTTATCAAACAGCTATCTCAAAGAAAAATGAACATAGAATAAAGTTTTCCTATTTACAAGATAACTCTCAATAGTGAGTTATGCTATTTTAGTCATTTTTGCATGATTTTACCATTCAGATCAATTACCATAGGGCAAAACACTAAAAACGTTTTGCGCGTTAATATCATTGTGTACATATTTTTTTTTCAATATTTATTCGCAATATCCACGTATATATGCATTAAAAGAGTAAATGACAATAACTGGAACAGCCGGAACAGCCACATAGTAAATATAGTTATTGTACCGAAACGCGCGCGTGTAACAAGACACTGGGTCAAGGTTCTATTAATAGATTTTTTAAAAATCCCAATTACAAAGACAGCGTTAACAGCGCTGTTTAGATTTTGTATGAAAATGAAATTACTTTGTAATTATAAATAAAATAGATTGTATGTGAAGTCAAAATAGTAAAACGCGCTACATGTAATTTAGTTTTTTAGTGTGGTAGCGCTACATGTAATAAAATTCAGAAAAATATCATTCTCGAACCATTCAAGAAATAGCAGGTGTCCTGAATTGACAGGGATCCCCATGACAGAGTTATCTCGTCATGTAAATCCATTATTATTGCGATTATTTAATCGTAATATTATAGAAATTAATAAAAAAAATTGCTATTATTTAACAGTTGTATTTCTTGTTTTAATGTTTTATTTAAATATTTAGCTTCCATTGAAATTACTACACAATATTCATTATGAAATGCTAGAAAAATAAATACACACCTACACATTGACACTGCAGTATTAGTCACCTTATATATAATATGAGCCGTAATAAGTTTGGGGCTTTAAAACGAAGCCCAATTTGCCAATTAAAACTCCCACGCCATTGACATGGTGTGGTTGAATTTTTTCAACTGCAACCAGGGTTAATTTCTTGGGTTGCTTTTGATTGGTAGATTGGGTGTAGGTCCGCCCCGTCGTTTCATGTTTGTATCGTCCTGTACTGTCCCTATCATACCATCCTATCATTTCATTGTATATATAACCATCCTATCATTTCATTGTATATATAACCATCCTATCATTTCATTGTATATATAACCATCCTATCATTTCATTGTATATAACCATCCTATCATTTCATTGTATATATAACCATCCTATATAATCGCATTGTATATATAACCATCCTATCATTTCATTGTATATATAACCATCCTATCATTTCATTGTATATATAACCATCCTATATAATCGCATTGTATATATATCATCCTATATGTAATGTACTGTCCCTAGTATATATAATATCATCCTATATAATCGCATTGTATATATAATCATCCTATATAATCGCATTGTAAATATTCATTCATTGTAAATATTCATTCATTGTAAATATTCATTCATTGTATATCCTATATAATCGCATTGTATATCCTATATAATCGCATTGTATATCCTATATAATCGCATTGTATATATGTAATGTACTGTCCCCCCACAACATATCTTCCGGAAGACCTAATATAGCATTTGTTACGTTAGAGCTTCCAATTGGGAGATCTATGTTTGTGGCCCTTGGACTTATTTAATGCGAAGGCACTAAATGAGTTCCAAGAATGTGCTGTCCCCCCTCTGGGCCTCTTTGACGTCGTTTGGCGTGAAAGTGGTTTCCAAATGAGGCTTTATGTTATATGTTCAATGTTTGTAAAGAAATCACTTGGATTTCACGTCTAATGCCCATATAACCCGCCCTTGAACTCGATTGGGGAGTTAGGGTATTGTATAAGTCTTTAATGTATGTGCCCTTTCTTGCCTCGGAACTCGAATGAGGAAGAGACAGGCATTGTATATGTTTTTGTTTTTTTTTATATAAAAATATTTTAAAGATACAAATACATTAGTAATAATATTCAATAAATGGAATTTCAAGATATTACATCTATCATCACAGAAATATCAAATTTAAGAAATCAAGGAATCGTACTTTCTGAATTTTTGAATGAAGACAGACTTTTGAATGAATTTGAACAAATTGATATACAATTGAAACGTGGAAGATATGTTCTACCTAAAATGTATTCACTGATAAAAAGAATCCAAAAAGCGGTTAATGCTTCTTTGTATAACAATGATATTAATTTATTCATTCGGCTATTTAGTATAGTTGAAGCAATTAGAAAGAAACTCGGGGAACAGTACCAAGTTCGGTCAGAGATTGCTTTGAAAGTGAAATCTATAAGACGTTTGATTGATGCAAGCATTGAAACCGACAATTGAAAAAACGTTAGCATTTCCAATAATGACATCAGAAGCATTAACTACCAGACTAGCCCGTGAGAGGTTAGCATTACTGAAAAAGTTTATACCAATTCGAGATGACGTGCGAGATAAACTACAACTTAGACAGCAAGCGCAGACTGACTTTTCTATTGGAAGCGAACAACTTTTTGCCCCTGTAACTAAAGCCACTAAAGATATGAAACTTGCAACAGAACGTGCTATATACGGCGACATCCCTAAAGAGGGAGCAGTACCTATTATTGATGTATTAGGAAAGATTGCTACAGAAACTGAAAAAACTCACGAGGGAATAAAACAGCTTTCAGGTGAGTTACAAACTCAGCGAGAAATACAACAAATGGATAATATTGATATTGATGATAACCCCGTTAAAAAAAATTGTTCCTTTTAGCGAGAAATTCACTGATGAAACTATAGAAAAAATCAGACAAATTCAATTGTTGAAACTTAAAGACTATGAGTTATTTGGTGACTTTGCTATCAAAAGTTATTATAACAGGGGGGAATTTTTAAAAGACGAGTATAAAAAGAACATAATAAAACGAGATCAATGGGTGGATTGGTTATTTAAAATTAATAAAAATGAACCCGGAAATTTAAATAAGGATACATTGGAATACAGAACTTTTAAAATGGGAGTTGATGCGTATGGTTTAGAACAACAACAACAACAACAACGAAAAGAACAACAAAAAGGTCGAGGTCGAGGTCGAGGTCGAGGTCGAGGTCGACAATCTCCAGAAATTCAAAACGTTTCCGAATCAGATCTAGAAATTCAAAACGTTTCCGAACCAGAAAGTACTTCAGGAAAGGGTTATGGAAGTTCTCATCATGATTCTCATATGTGTCCTAGTAATATCATTAATGATATATCACGACTTGAGGTTCTTATGGGTGGTAAGCGAGCTGGGAATAACTCAGTCGAAATAACTAATGAAGCATTTGATATTTGCAGACGATTATTCCAAGGTGGGATAATTGATATTCATACGTATCGAGAACTCTTGGATGAGTTAATGGACGGAATTCCAGGGGAATTTAGTGGTTATTATAGCGATTGAAATTTCTAATTGCTTGCATTTAGAAATTACAAAGTCATTTCAAATAAGATGATAGTACACTATAATCACAATAAACCAACAAACGTGTATGTAGTAAACTCAAGATTGCCCGTTTATAAGGCATACTATGGAGACGGCCTTGGAAATACCATAGCGGGTTTATTCACAAGAACAGCCCCAAAAGTAGCACCAATTGCTAAACAATTAGCGATGAAAGCCATTGATGTTATTCGTAATAAGGGAATTAACGCTGTTGGAGATCTTGCAGGAACGGCCTTTTCTACCGCAAAGAATAGAATAACGTCATTGGTGAAATCTAGATTCGGACGAAAACCACCACAAATACTTTCAACGCCGCTACCTTCAACAACAATGATGCCTGCAAATGTCAGTAAAGTGATAAATAACGCAGTGGAACAAAAACTAGCATCATTAGCAATGACTTCACCAGATAGTAGTAATATTGCAAGTATGATAGCGGGAAGTGGTCTTGGAGGAAATAGTAAAAATGTCAGACGAAAAAGAAAATGATAGCATTACTACATTTAGAAAAACGATACGTTTTAGTATAAATA
The DNA here is from genome assembly GCA_016746295.1 of Potamilus streckersoni. Lineage (NCBI taxonomy): Eukaryota > Metazoa > Mollusca > Bivalvia > Unionida > Unionidae > Potamilus > Potamilus streckersoni. The sequence continues at coordinate 860,762 of JAEAOA010000316.1, read as the reverse complement.
GCATTTAAAAAAATTGCTAATCCAGCGTTTGATATGGCAGCACCGGTGAATAAAGATGATTCTAAAATTAACTATCAGTATTATGCTTATCCTGCAAGAGAGCCTAATCAACGGGGGGGAGTTGAACTTCAAGTTCAAGATACAAGTAGATACTTTTTGCCGTGTGAGGCGTTTATTGAAGTAGAAGGACAGCTTGTAACAAATGTTGCAGCTGATACACCATATGGGGATAACCCAAATATCCGAGTTGGTTTCGTAAATAATGGCATTATGGCGCTATTTAACAGTGCAAGATATATCATTGATGGAAAAGAAATTGAATCAATAGAACAAAATGTTGATATTGCAACAACAATAATCGGACTTGCGAGATATTCTGATGATTATACAAGGTCGGCTGGTCCGTCTATGATGTTTGCTAAGGATACTTCTGATCATGCTAACCATATTCAGTTTATTAAAGTACGAACTGCGAGAGATACTGCAGAAGCTGATCAACAACTCGCAGCTAAACTAGACCGTGAAGACCAACCAGGCGCTGAATTCGACATTTTAAAAAGGGTCAATGATGATTTCAATCTAGGATTTGCAACACGAAAAGGAGCATTAAAAGGACAACATCGACGGTTTTCATGTGCAATTCCGTTACATCACATATTCGGATTCTGTAGAAATGTCAGAAAAGTCATCTATGGAGCAAAGCATACAGTCGTGTTAGTGCGAAAGGAAAATGACAATGATGCAATTTGGCGTGCTAATGGTGTTGATGATGGTAAAGTCATTTTAAATAAATTGACTTTATGGATACCCGTCTTGACACCAGCAGTTACAATAGAGCAACAATTACTATCGTTTATGGACACAGGTGGAAAATCATTGCTAAGTTGGCTAACAACAACGACTGATACGAAGCAGGATAATGTAAATGGCACATTTACATGGCACTTAGCATCAAAACAAGGTGTTTCAGCTCCACGTCATATCTTTATAGCGTTACAGGATGCAAATCGAGTGGGTCGACAATTATCTAGTCATATGATATTTGATAAATTAGGGGTAAGTGAAGTTTCGTTGAGAATAAACGGACAACAAGAGCCAGCAGAGATTGTACATCTTAATTATGATAACAACTACATAGCTCGTGTATATCATAGAATATTGTCGTATATGGGTCGTGATCAAAATGTTGATACTGGTTTGCAAATATCGCAAATTGATTTTGAAAAACACTATCCGATTTATTACTTTTCATTGGAACATCTTGACATGATGAGACAATCTGTTGTTGATATATACTTCCAAGCTCGGGTACAACGCCCTGCTGGTATAGCCGATTATAGAGCAGTTGCTGTCATTCTCAGTGATAAATCAATGTTGTTAGAAGGAGTTGGCGGACGAATGAGACTTATTGATGCACCAGTGGAAAACATGTAATGTTTTCAAATCATTTGATTTTCCAAACATGTAGTTAGGATTTTCACAATAAGATCAATTGAAAGTGTAAATTACATTTAGAATAGAATGACATATAGTATTGTTAATGTCCAGTTGACTGATGGTCAGGTCAAGAAATTGAAATTAAAGTCGGCTAAAGAATGTGGAACTACAATAACGCTGAAACCCACTCAAATGTCCGGTGGCGCACATAAATTATCATTGACAGATCGTCAAATAAAACATTTCAATGATGCGCTAAAGAACAAACGAGGAGTTCAAATTGATTTTTCGAAAGCAGCAATCGCCAGTATGATAAAATCAGGTGGTATATTCCCGCTGTTAGCTGCTATTCCAGCATTGATTGCAGCAGCTGCCCCAGCGGTTGCGAAGGCGGCAGCGTTAGGAGCCGTTGGTACTGCTGCAGGAATGGCCCTGAAAAAAGCTACTGGGAAAGGCTATAAAAAAGGAAAGGGTCTAAGACTACCAGGAACCCCATACAATTGGTACAAGGGCACGGGCCTAAGAATACCAGGAACGGCTTATTAGTGGAAAAATCCCTAGGATTTTCACCAATGTCCAATTTTGATTTAATTGATGCTGTAAAATCATTATCAATAAAAAAAAACTTTAGAGGAGTTTTCATGAGAGATCAATTACCGTCAAAACCAATGAAAAATGAAACGGGTATTATCAATCTTGATAACAGCAGCGGAAAAGGAACTCATTGGGTCGCATATGCAATTGATCCACGTGGAATTGTCTATTTTGATTCATATGGATTAGCTCCACCAAAAGAATTCATGCGATATGTATCCACAATAACAAAGTCATCTCCAATTTTTTATTCCACGCTACCAACACAACAGTTAAATGATCCACCGATATGCGGTCGTGAAGTATTAAACATCCTTGCAGAGATATCTAAATTTCCAAGGAAACCACCACAAGTTGTTGTTAATGAATATACTAGCAGGCAATGGCAAAAACGATAGCGTTATGATTTAGAAAAACGTAGCGTTTTCGTATAATGATTGATATTTGGGGACGACCTTTATCAGAATCAAAAAAACAGAAACCGATAGTAAATTAGCTGTCGAAAGTGTAAAAAAAGTAATCGAAGATGAAATCGCCGAGACATTAAATTTGTCAAGTGTAGATCCTGGGGAAATAGTTGTATTTCAAGATCGCCAGGGCAAATTGAAATCTAGTAATGTTTCATTGGATGATGTCTTAATACGAAGACGTGACGTCGTTGAAGATACAATAGCGTTATATTCAAATGATGGAAAACTCAAACCAGGTGTACTTGTTTCTACAATCACAGATGCATTAAAAAATTTAAATGAAGAACTTGAAAAACATATAACAACATATACTTCCCTTCGTAGAAATATTATCAATAAATTTTTTGGAACACCAGCGGTAACCTCTCCATCTCTCGCTGAAATTAAATCCAATTTTGATGAAATTAAATCCAATATTAAAAATATTAATGATGCTGGATTTAATATTATTAGAGATAACATTAGTAATATTAAAAAATCTATCGAGGATATTACAAAATTTAAAACAGACAATCTTCCGCTACTTGAAAGAATAAAGATTCCTCATGAGAGGAATATCATAAATATGGTATACACAGTTCTCTCTGGATCATTAGATTGGGAACCTAAAAAGAATACAATAACTCTCACTGTGTCAAAGCCGGGTATTTATCGATTAACAATAGTGTCACTGAATCAGTTTAATATATCATCATCGACTTCATATGGATACAACAACGTGATTTCAACGACTATTGACCTGGATGAATACAAACGATTTACAATAACAAGCACTGATCCTAATTTAAATAAGACATCATTTGTATGGTACATGGAGTTTGTAGCTGATCTAAATTAAAATTTTTAACAATTAAAAACCACTTGAGATTTTAAAATAATATGATTCCATCATCGCAATATCGCTATGATACCGTCAAAGAATTCTTAACAAAACTCAAAACACTCATTGATGAGTATGAAATAAAAATTAAAAAGTATCGCAGGAGAATTACCGCAGTTGATGTTACAGTATACTCGGTATCTGGTATAATGGCCGGTGCTGGTATTATACTATCTTCAGTAACAATGGTAGCTCCGATTGCTATCCCAATTGCTATTTCCGCGGTGACAACATTTGCTGGAATTGCAAATGTTATTGCTAAAAAAATATCATCGTGTTCTCAAGAAAAACTTAACGACTATATAGTAAAACATCAAGCAGTATCTAACGGTTACTCACAATTATCCTCGTTGATGTCATCATCGATTGATGATACGATAATTACCGAAGACGAGTTCTCCGCGATGAAACGTATTTATGATACTACGAAAAAAAACGCTAGCGTTTTTTTCATCTATTGCAAAATTAGACATTGTAAATAATAATAATGTCGCAAGAGAGTCAACTACTTCAGCGGATAGCAGAAAATACCACTCCGCGGAAAACAAGCATGATATCAATATCGTCAACAAACCCTAAATTCAGTGTGAATTTTCCTTCACCTGTTTCAGTAAAGGAAATCGCGTTGGCAAAATTACGAGTGTATCATAGTTGGCCTAATATCAGATCGGTTCCATTTGGCGGTCAGAGACCTAATAATTCTCTGGTATTTGCATATAGGAATAAAAAAGATGACACTCCAGATTGGAACGTTGTTTCAATACCAACTGGATCCTATCAAATTGAGCAAATTAATAATGAATTACAACGTAGAATAAAATCCATTACTAAAAAAGAATAAAAAATTGCGATAACAGTTCATGAACCAACACTAACAGGTTTGGTCCTGATCAAAACCTTTCAAATACACAATTAAAATAGTAAACAATGTGATACAGAAGACCAAATAAAGCAAAGCCCTGTGAGAAATAAAAATAGTTGTTCATGCGTTGGGCTTGACTTCCATGTACAAGATCATTCCATTATATAATACTTTTTCAAAAATTAGTTTTGATTATCTCAGATCAATCATAATGTGTACATGATGCAATGGTAGCGCATGTTGAAAGAGCATAGGACGCATAATCTAAGGATCGAGGTTTGGATATACATCAAAGTGATCCAAAATCGGTTGCCTATATTTGAAAAAGGCACTTAGCTTTGTTTACCTTCAAACTCGTATATCCAATATTACGTTTAAACAGCCAAAAGAGCAAATTTCATTATCATTGATAATCGGTTAAGATATTTTTTAAACAGATAAATGTATTATGTATAACAGAATTAGCGACGTTTAGTGAAACAAGGGCAGTATAAGAGGCTTACGAACATCTAGACAGCATAAGACTTTAAGTGTATGTTAATATTCATCATCATCATCATCAGCAGCAGCAGCAGCAGCAGCAGCATTATCGGTGTCTCTTAAATTTTCACCTTGTAATTTACATATTTAAAATATTTTTTGTGTTTGCTATACGTAATAATAAAACTTGATTGTCCATTATTCCCTAAAATATATATCTCTGCCTGTAACTTGTGGACCAATACAAATTAGGTGTAAATCCGCTAACACAACGTGTACTTTACACGTCAGTGACATAAAACAATAAAATCCAATAATCAACAAACAACTTTTTCATCAACCAAATTTGGTCATAGCTACAAAAATGGTTTCAGAAAATGGGCAAGTTTGCACACTTTTACATGTATCTGCTAAATGATTTGAAGAGGTGACGAACACATGGAAGGACGACAAATTAATTAACGGACTAACGGTGCATTTGGTTTAAAATGTGTACATTTATTGTGACAGTACATTTAAATAGCAGTAGGTTTATTCCCTTGTTTTTAACTGAATGCATTCTTTAATGGAAAATGACTAAACCAACACGAGGAACTTTAGTTTTGCCGGAAGGTTGCATCCTCATCATGAAAATCAAGTTTTCTATCCAATTTGACAAATATAATACCACATCGAGGAGCAATTACCATCGATTGCAAGATAATTAGCTGGAAGCAGATACATGCAATTCTCTTTTTGTCCGCCCTGTGGCTCGCCAGGGGACCAAACAGGACTTTTCATGTCGATGAGCTCGCGATCAGTCCATCTCCAGATTCCTTCTTCCTCTTTGTCATTTCCATCGATAATCACAAATGAACCTGTAGGAACTGAAATATAAGAGGTTTAATAAGTTTTCTTCCCATTGTTTTACATTTTTGGACATTTCCAATGAAAACATTAATAGCATACAGCGAATTTTTCACTTTGATTTATAAGTGTCATTTAATATATAAAAAAGAGTACGACCCCTTGTCCATAATGATTAAACAATAATCAAAAAAGAGACATTCAAATTTTCATACCATTTGACCTTGGAAAAATAAAAAAAATCTTAAGTTAGCGAGATAATTACTTGGACACAATATATTGTATAGTCTGACACAAAGAGTGTTTGGTTCTGATCTTTAAATTAAATAATTTTATACTATTACATGATGTAAACCATAGCATAAGCTTACTTTCCTTAACTTCGCTCTAGTATGCCTCGAAAGGGAAAAGATCTATTTACACTTTAATGAGTAAAAGTCATAGAGAGAGGACCGTATGACTACACAGTACTATTCTTTGAAAAAGTTATCTCTTTTCATCCACAATGTACAACATGGCTCATTTGAAATAATATCTATATAAGAAGTTGTATGATATTATCTCTTCCTTGAATTGACCAATAATGTACCATTCGATTTGTCAAATACAGCAAAGAAAGACATTAGTGACAGTGCAATATAAGTAAAGTACGTTATCGAAGGAGCACCACGCCAGCTGATCAAGGCTTATACAGTAGCAGGATTCGAACCCGCAAGCTAATCAACTAGCCTTTATGGTTCATGCCTCCGCTATTCTCCTCTTACGAGATGAGGAAGGGCGCATGGGGCGTATTTTATATTTCTGAGTCCGAAGAGTGCCAAATTCAACCTAGGTTCATATACAGATATAAGGGATCGTACTAAAGTCCTAACATCAAATTAAATTGATCCAACTATTTGAAAATATTATATATTTTGCAAGCCTTCAAATAAGCACTTATGTAGTATTATGTTTATCACATGACTAGAAATACTGAATTTCTTTAATACAACAGAAGACCAATGAGGTTAAATTGCTTTCGAGTACAATCGGTTACCCTGGACATATGATAATGATGTGATGATATTTTTCTGACGATATTTGCGATTTCTATTATAAAGGTTCCGGCCTTATTATGTAGTCCAATATGTTATTTGGACCAATGCACTTCTTTAGGTCTAGAATGATTCAAGAATGTATTAAAATAAACTAAAAGAAATAGAACTAAGTGAATGACTTACTGTATCGACTGTTCCTTATCTGTCCCTTGATATACAGCAGAATTTCTGTACTGTTAATCTTGGCAAGATGGCCTCCCTCCGATTCACATATATGTTTCGCAGAATCCCAGGTCTGTTTATCTTTGGACAGTCGGAAACACAGATTCAACGGCGTGTGTGATGTATAGTTGGAGGGGCACTGACACCTGTCTCCTTCCGTCAATCCTCCGTTTGTACAGACTGTAAAATTGCCATGGAAATTAACCTTTCCGTTGCAAAAATGTAATGACAAGAAAACAACAATAACATAGCAAAAAAGTAATAGACAATAGATAACTTTATTTAAATTCTTTGAAGGTACCGAGGAAACGATAGAAAATGCACACTCCCTGAATGATACTCTTTTCAGAAAATCCGCGGCATGTATCTCGTACTTGAACGTATCGAGAACGAGGCTAAAGATTTAAAGGTTTAATCTTCCGCCATACAGCTGTGCGACGCAATGAAAACTACGAAGCGCCATATTACTCTCATATAGTTGCGTCATGAACGTCTATGAAGTTGACATGATCTTCAATTTAGTTTATTGGATAAAGCTTGCATCTGTTCTTTTTAAACAGTAAAACGTGTTTTTGACAACTTATTCTATAATTTCCAAGCGTTTCGCCTCTCCCTTCCAACTTTACACGGCAATTCAATGTAACGTATGGGACAATTATTTATTTTGATACTCACAAAGACGGATGATTGTTTTATGTTGCTCAATCATTCTTCAAGGAGTCAGTTTTGCTTGCAATCCATTTTAGTTTTTCATCCGATTTTTGTTTTCGTACAAACTTATATTTCTTCTCTCTTTTAAATAATTTACAACAAATTTCAGTTTTTGGCACAAGCGTTATTGATTTTTCTTTAACTCTATTCATATTCAAATCTACTCATTACAAACAAGACAATTATTTTGAGGAGAAAATGTGATTATCTAACGTAATTATCAGTCTTGAAAGGTCTTTACAGAAAATTTAGTTCTGTAAACTCCAAATAGCTTGCGCGTTCGTTTGGTATCGCATGTTCATCACCATTGAGTTGTTGGCAATGATGATGGGATCAGCAAAATAATTCCCAGCTATTGGAATGTATTTATCCTCAGACCAATTTTAGTTCTTTTTTTTTTTCATTTGGTTTTAAAAGTATCCATTCTACCATGTCCATTAATGTCCAATCAATAGCTAATTAAACTGTGTCAGTCATTATAGACTGCCATTTTCTGTAGCATACACGCATAACTTGTCACATTCATAGAGTCAATTCTGCTGAACTATCAATGCGATAATCCTAGCTACTGTTGATTCTATCACCCAATCTATCCTCAACATTTATGTAAACTGTGCAACCGCTCTTGTTATTACGACATGTAACGAATCAATTTGCAATGCAAACTGATTTCTTTCACCGGCGAGTTAAAAACACTTTTCGTTTTGAATTTCGTCTGCAGAGTATGAAATTTAATGAACCAGTCACGGCAGCCTAAGATGTATTTTTCAAGCCACTGGTAATAAATACAAAACATTCCAGAATTTTTACACTTTTCTATATTAAAAGTAGACAGTCTGTTGATAACGGTAAACCTATAATATGTAAATGAAACCTCTATTAAGCATTCTTCCATATTTCTAGTCGTCTATTAAGAGCATTGAAACACGGTATCTCCCAAATCTGTCAATCGTGTGATTCTTGTTCCAAATGTTCATATACTGTGAATTATTTTATTTTTGTGACAAATGTTTTGGTCTTTTTCTTAAAATTGATATTTTCTTGAGATTTTAAGTTTAATTGGTGAATGGGTCCAGCAGCTTTCATGGAAGAATCATTGTTTTATATATTTCTATTCTTGGTTTGTTGCAATCATGAAATAAAAAAATGGTACCTGATGAAAGTTCTAACTGGCAGAGGAAATAAAGTAAAATCGTTTTACCTGATGGAGCATGCATTGAAGACTTCACCAGTTGACGCTCTAATCTGGCTACTTTCAGCATCAGTACTTCGACGTCATTAGTAAGCAGTAACCGTTTCTCTTTCTCGTCTTCAAGACGTAGACGTATGGCACTAACATCGCCCTTATCTGCGTCTTCTAGCAGACCAACTGCTTCCGAACTTAACAGCAATACATTGAAAATAATGAAAATCATGACCAGATTCACTTTATTCATTCTAAACTTAGGTATTTGTCTACATCCCAAACTATTGCCTTAATGACTTCTTTACTAGATTAAATATTTTGTATACCAACAGGTAAATCAGCTCGAAAACCTAAAATGTTTCTTAAATCTGAAGGCAAAAAAGAAGTATCAATGAATTTAAACTTTTTGATAAGATAGTATTGCATGCCGAAGCTTTCCGGGCTTCTGTACCACTTGTTCAAAAAATATCATTATGTCTAAAAAAAATTTTGCTGATATGTAAGTGCCACTTATTGTTTTATAAACATATTGGTTTTGTAATTGGGAAATATTAGACATGGTCTTGGCTAATTATATTGTATTGTGTTGTATGTACCGTTCTTGCCCAAAAATGAGTCTCCACCGTAAAACAACCACCAGATTATTTTTACAGCTTTTTGCGCTATTTCACAGGTTGACAACTAGGTAAATTTCAAACCCCTAAGCATTTTCACAATTTAACAATGACTAGGCTAGTTTCACATTTAAGCGTTTTCAAAGCCATACAACAACCAAATTATTTTTATACCGCAAAGCATTTTCCGAGCTCGACAACAAGTATACTGTTTTCACACATCAAAAGCATTTTCAGTGCCTGACAACGACATAGCTTATTGTCAGCTCAAAGCATGTTCAAAACTTAAAAATGATCAATGAATTTCAAGTGACTCCAGCTTCCAGATTGTTTCAAAGTCACAACTGATATTTTCCTTAATAGATGGCGTTGACTTTAATCACAAATACGGGTTAGTGAGTTGGCGTGGCACTTCCATTTTAAAAGGTCGCGGTGGACAGATTTCTTGCCATATCGACATAAAGTATGATTTTGGTCAAAAAGTATCTAGATGGATACGATATCATTGCTTTTATTAGTTTAACACACGTACCAAATCATCCTCACATTGTATATACTCAGCAAAGTTGAATCTATTTAGCTGGTTAATGTATTACACATTTCCTGTTAACACTATATTATATTGGGGGATATTTAATTGCAATAAGCGATATATATATATATATATATATATATATATATATATATATATATATATATATATATATATATATATATATATATATATATATATATATATATATATGATATTGTCAGAGAAGAAAAGGTCTCCATAATATTAGATTAGCAGAAGCATTTTTTCAAATAGACAAGATTAAAATTAAAAGAATTTTTCTCACAATCATGTACATATTCACAATATGAAATCAGTTTTCATGCACAAAAAAGTCTTTTTTTGCAACAAAAAATAATCACCATTCACATCTTTTAGTGAAGGGGAGTTTTAGTTCGATTTTATACTGAAGAAACTAAACAAGAACGTTCTAATAGCAATCACAACAAAAACATTTCCCAAACATATCTAAAAAGGAATTAAATTATTTGCGTACTTTATCACAAGACGAATGAACCACTATTTAAAAGCTGATAAGTTTGGCACCATAGTAATAATGAGAAAGGAAGATTGTAGCAAACAAAAAGAAAGACAATAAGATATTAAAGAACTCAAAATTGCATAGCATCATTAAATAAATCTTTACCTGTGTGTTGACAGATACTAATAATACAATTAACAGTAAACATGTTTACGAGATTCGACCTTGTCTCCATCAGACAAATCGGTCAGGTGGTATCAGATTCATTCATATTTTGGAATGATTGTTATTTTTTTCTGTTCCTGTTGTAATGTCAAGTCTGCAAGTGTGTTTTATTTCGTAGTTAGACAGTATTTGAAAGGAAAAACAGTTGTTTGCATTGTTCATTTGAAATATGTAAAAACTAAATATTCAAAAAGTTTTTTTTCAGTTAGCATTATATTTCTTAGCGTGGTTATATTTAATCGTCCTGGTATTAAAATTATATCCATTCAATAAACAGATACGTTGTGCAAGAGTTTTGTTTTGTTTATATATTTGTTTTCGTAAAAAATGGAGAAAAGCAATCCCCCTTATGCGTCCAATTTATTTATTGTTTTCCTAACGTGACAGCAAAGGCTGAGGTTGTTCCAAATGTTTGAGAACTATTAACAATATTGGTGATCACATTATATTATTTGACTAATTAAAATACTCGTTACATAAACAATCCTTACCAACTGCAATTAACTTTATCTTCTTGTATGTTTATATATCTAAATATTTGTATGTCATAGAAGAAAAGAAACAAACTGTATTGACGAAACCTAAATATATGGTCGGTTGTGCAATCATATGGGAGTGTTCGTATAAAAACTGTTACGACCCTGTAGTTAAGTTACATGTGTGTTAAGGTTTGTGTCTTTTTTCTAAATCTTTCTATTTATTTCTATTTTAATTTATTTCATTTTGTGTCAATATATAAAATTATAATAATTATGTTTGCATGGGTCTCATATTGTGTTACAAACATTGTGTTGACTTAAAATGTAAAATATGACTCTTGTAAGTAAATTTTTCGCATAAAGGTTTTTTCGTTGCAAGTAAACAGTTTTGAAAAAGCTATGCAAATGATTGGCTGTGACCATGTCATTACTTGCTTACGCCTTTGCAATACTCGGATGTGATTTCGAAATCGCACGTGTCCTTCGTGCACGTGTACATGAAGGGACGTATTAGCTTGTTTTAAATGCTCATATATCTGTAAGACAGTCGTGGTCATAAGTTTGGTCGCATTATAACATCTTTATAATACCTTAAAAGGTATTTATTTGCAGGAAAGAGTAGTTGGTTCGTACGTGTGATGAACAACATGTATATTGTTAGTGGTGGTAGCAGTACTTCATCTACTTTCCAAATCTGTATACTGGAACGATTTTGATCTCCTAGCTCTCTGAAAATTGTCTTTTATATTAGGGCATGTTTTAATGATTGTTTTATGTGGTGCTCTAGTTTTGACACATTGAGCATCATTAATCAGCAATATCCGCTTGTCTTTCTCATCTCCAAGACATTATCTTGATTCTACGGCGTCACCCTTCTCTGCATCTTCCAAGTCTGCTGTCATAGCCAGATCAGGCTAAGTGTTGAAAAGAATGGATCAAACATTTCAAATGGGCCCTAACTTTCCTTGAAAAAGTACCAAAGTAAAAGTCAATTTGTCTATTTGCTGAGTGCCCATAATGTCCAACAAATATGTGCAGATTTGATGTCACAAGTGACATTATTAACTCCACCCCAACTCCTGACCGTCCCTGGCTTGAGAGTTTAATATCTACTGGTTGAATCAGTTTAATATAAAATCTTACTGACATTCTACATCGTTTACAGTGACCTCCACTTATAATTAAAACGTTTGAGATGAAGTACACTAAAGAAGATAATAAGTCATATGTCAACTGATTGTATGGGTTAAGTACCTTCATCCGGTAAAATTTATTCTAGAGCCTTAATTAGGTCCATAAAGGGAGTGCCTGCATATGTTTGCTGACATCTTGAAGCTAAATAAAATTAGTAACCGTTTGGGATATTTTTAACACATGCATATTTATCAGTAACGGAATGAATAGAATTTCTTCAGTTTTTGAGAAATTGCACTTTATGACTAGACCATTAACAAATATTGCATACTAGGACTAAAAGTATTTTATGTTAACTGTTTTTATAATTTAACAAACTCCATTGAGAACACATTTTACCTCCTCATGTGGAAATATATACTTAATTGCTATATTTTCACATTCTAATCCATTTGTTATTCTCCAATATATGTACCGAGTTCTTCTCGAAATATGTATGAACAAAATCCCACAATCAAATAGTTATAATACTTTTTATTATAACGGAATAATTATGGCTTTGTTCTTTGCAAATACCGTACATCAACACCAATAATTATTCGAAGTAAATCCTCAAATATATTTGTAATTCAATGGAGGGATGGGGATGAAAAATGCAATATAGGTCTCAATTCATTAATGTATGGCCTACATATTTCTTTATGTTTCTATTTTGTTTAAAAATATATTCTGGTGCATTATTTGTACCTACTGTCTTCAATTTATGAGCATTAAGTGAGGCAGAACATTTCAAAACAAGGCAAAAGAGATTTCTGGATGCTAAATTACATCAGTTAGTTTTTCCGTCTTATGCAGAACTGAAGAGTCTAAATTTGAATAATATTTATAGTCTGTTGTTTGGATTTAATTTTCTTTTTAATTTAAAATAAACAATAATATTCCTCATTTTGTCTGTATGTCTGCAGCTAACATCAGAGACAAAATGTCGATGATGTTCCTGAAACTGCAGTAAAACCCACTGCCATTTGACATACTCGATTAATAATCAATATTTTTTCGTAGATCCTGTAACACAGTACAATATCAGCTGTTCGATTACTGATTCCTGTCGACTTACTTGTAAGATGTAATACATGTAGCACCTACGTAATGTTCTTACTTTTTATTTTCATGTATAAAGTATACAAATTAAATCTATTTGCAACTGCTCTGGTGTGCTTTGCTCCAGCTTACAGTTTATCCAGCAACGTCTACATTGAACATCGTGTAACACCGTAGCTATAAAATGTAACGTCAAAATACATCTGGCATTCTAGTAATCTATTTGTTAGACACTAAGACACGAAGGACATTAAGACGAATATGACACTGAAAAAAGTATGGCGCATATAGAGAATTAGCTAGTCACTTTTTTCAACTTTATGATTAATGTACATAATAGAACTGTCTACCTTTACTGCATTTACTGTCAAATTTAATTTGAAGATAAGCGCTTACTTATCTTGGTAAAGTTTGAACGGTTCAAGCTCAATGCTGATACTCATTTAACTTGTGTGTACCCATATGGATGAAGCAGTTACCTAATTCCATCTAAACATACGAGAGCGTCTATTACTGACCTACACTATTCGACACAGGACAGATTAAGTTATCAAGCTTACTATATCATGTATTCCCTACAATATACTCCTACCGCTGATTTTCCCTTGAAGTGCATCCTAGTACAATTTCACTAGAAACCAAAAGCTATATAAATTGTGACCTTATATAAATTATATAAGCTATATAAATTGTGTACGATGGATCAGATCTTGTAACGTCGTCAAAAACGGTGTTTTGCGCTTGAAACACAAAACATGGAGACAACAATTAACAAATTGAGTCGAAAGATTACTAATCAATCCCTTCTTATACCCTATCTCGTACAGTTACGGACATTGATGCGATTATTTCAGAGCTGGATAATGACAAACTAGGTGAAAATAATATCCACACAACTTTGATATCCTAAATATCAACAGAAAAATGCAAAGACTATGAGTGACATTATAACTCAAACACTATCGCAACGGAACCTGATGAAGGTCCCACCGAAGCTGAAAATGAACACATATGGAGCTATGACTGAAAAGTAAAACGATTGAAAACATGAGATGGTGTAATATTTACAATGCTTTGTTACTATGATTGTTGTACTGATATTATCAAAACACACACCGTGGGATTCCTGCTCTACTTTCAAATAGACAAAGGGTCAAATCATTTGAAAACTGTTCATACATCGATACACAAATCAAATTACCTGAGTGGACAGTGGTTATATTGAAATCAATGCAAACACTGTCAAACAAAATGGAACCAAACTATTTAAATATAAATTACTAAATATTCAGTGTCACAAAGCGCATAAGCACTTTATTGCTTTATTATGTAGATACCTTTTTGTCATTCATAAGACATATTATGTAATTTTATTATTATATTATCATACATGTGTCTGTCTAGTATTTAGAAAAGTTCGTTATTTTTCTTCTTGGGGAGGCATTTTGTATCTACATTGTGAATTTAACACTTGATTCTTGACCGTAATCTCGTGTTTGTGTGCGCTCGTACGTTTGAGTATGTGCTTGCATGTGCGTTCATTGGTGTGAATTGTATATAAGTGTGTTTTGTGCTAGCTCATTCATTGATGAAATAGTATATTGTGCGATTTATGATTCCTTGTTTCGTTGGTGTGATAGTATATTGGCGTGGTTTATGCTTGCTCGTTTCATTGGTGTAAAGGGTATATTTGTGTATTTTTCTTTTTATTCGTTGGTGTGGATAGTATATTTGTGTTTTTCCTTCTCATCCGTTGATGTGGATATTATATTTGTGTGTTTTATGCTTGCTCTTTCGTTTGTGTGGATGGCATTTTTTTTTGTTTTTATGCTTCTCGTTTCGTTGGCGTTAATAGTATATTTTTGTTTTATGCCTCTCGTTTCGTTGATGAGGATATTATATTTTGTGTTTATGCTTCTCGTTTCGTTGGTGTGGATAGTATATTTTGTGCTTTATGCTTCTCGTTTCGTTGGTGTGGATAGTATTTTTTGTTTTAATGCTTCTCGTTTCGTTGGTCTGAATAGTATATTTTTGTTTGTTTTATGCTGCTCGTCTCGTTGATGAGATGGTATATGGTGTGTGTTATGCTTCTCTTTCGTTGATGAGATGGTATATTTTGTGTTTTGTGCTTCTTCTTTCGTTGATGAGATGGTATATGATATGTTTTCTGCTTCTATTTCGTTGATGAGATGGTATATATTGGGGTTTGTGCTTCTTTCGTTGATGAGATGGTATATTTTTGGGGATTTGTGCTGCTCCATTCGTTGATGAAATGGTATAGGGTGTGTTTTGTGCTTCTCTTTTGTTGATGAGATGGTATATTTTGGGTTTTATGCTACTCGTTTCGTTGATGAGATAGTATATTTTGTGTTTCGTGCTGCTCGTTTCGTTGATGAGATGGTATATTTTGGGTTTTATGCTACTCGTTTCGTTGATGCGATAGTATATGTTGTGTTTGATGCTGATCTTTTCGTTGATGAGATGGTATATTTTGGGTTTTATGCTGCTCCTTTCGTTGATGAGATGGTATATATGTTTTGTGCTGCTCGTTTCGTTGATGAAATGGTATATTTTGGGGTTTTGTGCTACTCGTTTCCTTGATGAGATGGTATATTTTGGGGTTTTGTGCTGCTCGTTTCGTTGATGAGATTGTATATTTTGGGGTTTTGCGCTTCTCTTTCGTTGATGAGATGGTATAGGGTGTGTTTTATGCTTCTTTTTCGTTGATGAGATGGTATATTTTGTGTTGTGTGTTGCTCGTTTCGTTCATGAGATGGTATATGATATGTTTTGTGCTGCTCATTTCGTTGATGAGATGGTCTATTTTGGGTTTTTTGCTGCTCGTTTCGTTGATGAGATGGTATATGGTGTGTTTTGTGCTGCTCATTTCGTTGATGCGATAGTATATGTTTTATGCTACTCGTTTCGTTGATGCGATAGTATATGTTGTGTTTTATGCTGCTCGTTTCGTAGATGCGATAGTATATGTTGTGTTTTATGCTATTCGTTTCGGTGGTGAGGATAGCATGCATTCGCGATAAAAACCTTTTAGAGTGTCACTCCACTTTCTCGAAAACACTTATTCTTTCTTGCCTGAGAAGCTTTTTCAGTTGTTGTATAATTTATGTTTAACTCAAAAAAACATTATTCTCGGTTGCATGTGTCCATTACTGAGACGTTACCTTACCTGTTCCATTCCTATTGTTCCCATACAAACTTCCTGTTAGTGTCCCATGGTGTGCCATTTAACGCTATAAATCTTGACTCTATAGTACAAAGTAGGGTCAGTTAATGCTAATATTAACGCAATAAAATTTGACGCTCTATTTAAAAAAGCAGGGTCCCAGAACGTTAATTACCATAGATGTAATATTATCGCTTAGTTTAATTTTTATTTACAATTTTTCAGTTTCCACGAAGGTCGGTATGAGTTTAAATAATTTCAGTATTACTTTAAGTCTTGGTAACATTTTAAAAAATTATCTATGGATTATTTTCAGTCTCCGCTAAAGTCATGTGCAATTTCAGAATTTAGTGCTACACTTCGTCTTTAACTATTTCTAACAACCAATACATCTGACTAGTTACCAGTTTCCATTCAAGTCCGCTATTTTTTTCTGAAATTTAGTGGAATATTTTAAGTCAAGGCAATCTGAATACAATCTTCCAGAGTTTTTCTCAGTCTCTACTATGGTTTGGGAGATTTTGGTAATCTTAGTTATACTTTTAAACTAAGCAAATATAACAGGGTTCCTGCAGACTTAACAAAACAAATTCCATGACTTTTCCAAACCTTTTCCAGGGCCATTTCATAAAACTCAAGGACCGCGCTATCTTGCATTGTCAAGTAAATGAACATAAAGAATAACATCTTTCAATTTAAAATAAGAAATAAGTTAACAACAAATATATTTAATATGTACTTTTTAAATTTACATGGGCTAGCACACTTTGACTTTATGTAGTAATTCATGTCATAATCCAATGATCAATGTAATTTGTATTGAAAAGAAAAAAGGAAACAATTCTTAGTAATCTTTGTATGTGTTCCTATTTACAATATTACCAAAACACATTACTTTCCAGTTGCTTTATTTTATTTAGTGAACTACACCGGAAATCATGTGATACTTCCATTAGGAGAACTTACTCTTATTATATGACTTGAAACCATTTATCGATTGTAATTTTATCATTTTATTTAATCGGTACTCGGTGCTCTATGAAATTTGAAGTAAACAATATCTTTGAACTCCATTGTCACAAATTCCATGACTTTTCCAAAACTTTTCAAGGTTTTGACAAATTCCATAACTTTTCAAGGCCCATGAAATTTATTTTTTAAATTCCAAAATTTTTCCAGGATTCCATGACCTGCAGGAACCCTGATATAACTTAATCTACTGCGATAAGTTCAGTCTCCGTCATATTCTGGAACAATTTCGTATGTGTAGTGTTACTTTTAGTCACAGTCACTTGAATATTAATGTTCCAGATTTTCTTAATTTCCACTGTAGTATTGGACAATGTCGTAATTTTAGTATTAATTTTAGTCTAAACCAATGTAAATTAATGTTCAGGGATATGTTTAGTCGCGGTTAAGTTCTGGGACAATTTCGTCATTTTAGCGTTACTTGTAGTCACATCCATTTTGGTGTTAGTCTTTTCCTTGATTAAAACTATTTATAGCATCATTATAAATATGCAAATTTATGCACACCATCAACATATTTCAAGTCTATGTAATGTTTTATATATAACTCTAGGTTTTATAATAACATATGTCGGTCTCTATGTCTCTATTTTATAGGTCCCTCCCTAGAGTCGTAGTGCTAGCTGCGCATATTTAGGACAACTAGGTCAGCTCCTTGCTACACTGTTGACAAGTGTTCAGTACTGTGATGTCATGTCATCTGGGACCATTTCTCATGACGCTATACAGACCCAGGGTGTGCTAATACAAAATTCCCCTTCACGCTATAGGGCCGCGGCTGTGCCATTTCGCGCCAAAAATCTTGACGCCAAAGGACCTCAGGCCATATTTTAATGATAACTCCCATTGACGCTATATCGCCCCCATTCACTACTCTTACGGATTAGCAAGCACTAGTAATATGTAAGACTCGCGGTTATACTAAAATCAATTTATACTTATTCTCTACAATCTCCTAGCTTCCACTAAAAGAAATCTCATTAAAACATGTAATAGGAATCACACTAGTAAACACATGGACAGAATACTAATAAATTTTCGTGCACTTCAAACCCTCTACGTAGATTTTCCATCATAGGAGATTCTGACTCTTTTCTAACTAACAACTCACTCAATCAACAAAATCCAAAAAAAAAATTAATTAAAGTAGTAACAAAAGTTAAGCTAACCCAATAAATTTCTCAAGGTAGAAACTTAAACAAATGAAGTTTGGAAACAAAACAAACTTAAAAAATGTCTGTTTCTACACACACTATAAGCAAAAATGTGGTGTTATTTAGCTCCCCATTAATGATGGGAGAATTTATTAACAATAGCCCAAATATGGAAACATTCTGCTCGCCAACACTGATATGACATTTTATTCACTACGGCCCTACATGCAAGACACTAAGTGAGAAAGAACTAAGCTATGCAACTTACTCCCCAGCTTAATGATTCAAATAGTAGGCCAAGACCTTCGTCAAAATTCTTCTGTGGCATTTAAAGATTTATATAATCGTAGAGTAATTGTGAACCTAAATACAAATCTCCCAACAATCTTAATGATGTATGCAGACGTTCTTGTTGTAAACTCCCCTCAACACCACACACCTATCAGTACACCAAATTATGATACAATAGTGAATATAAAACTACTACAAACAAATCAATAGAAACTAATGTCAGAATCCCCCCCACCAAAAACTCGGTCGACTTTGAAATTAAACAACAGATGAATCCGAATCTATTACGTGATACAACTCCAACTCTGACTCAACAACTAGCAACCACCCAGAAAAAAAAACAATGCTATCAAAGCAAAAAGTCAAATATCAATAGGCAGACCCTAGGGCTATCCAAGGAATTAACAATTGAAGACATCTTATCAATCCCTGATCAGATCGATCCTAATAACGAAAATAGTAATCCCATAATAGACTAACCTCCAGTACAAATCCCATATGAAGTTAAAGGAAAGCAACGTAGGAAAACAAAAACAACCAATGAAGACAAACATATAGTAGCTACCACACCCAAAGAAAACAATTCACTCAAAATCGAAGATCACTCCAACGAACAGATACTTAAACCATAACAAAACCACAAATCCCACAACCCCAAGAGACAAGAAAACATACGAACAAACAACCAAAATAACTCGACGAATCATGAACACCAAATTAAAAATATGTCTTACTATCACTCAATTGAACACACCCTGTTCATTAAAGGTACATCAACAAAACTATTCAACCTAAGTGGCAAAAGCATCGTAGGAGCTCTTGAAAGGGCACACTATGGCCTATTTACAATTATTTAACTATTATCTCACTACTTAATAGTACACTGCTGTACTCTAAACCAGTGGTCCCCAACCTTCTTATCGCCGCGGACCGGTCAACGTTGATAATTTTACCGCGGCCCGCTGGGGAGGGGGGGCGTTGATTGATTATATTTTAAATTGCTTTAATTTATCAATTTGAATTTAGTTGTATTTAAACATGCTTTCAAAATAAAATACAGTTACACCAAAAAATGAACATAAAGTGATTTAACGTTTTAACTCACTGGAGCGCTAAATCAGTGAGAACAGAGAATTTGTTTCTTTGCACTGAAACGGTTCCATCTGGGGGTAATAGGAGACAATGACGCCCGAAGTGTGTTGCTTATGTCCTGTTTATTCAGTTCTTTTGATTTGGTTGCTGTCACTGCAGAAAACTCCGCTTCACATAGATATGATGTCAGAATGGCAATAGGGATTTAAGTGCTGTGTTGGCAATCTCAGGATATTCCGCCATGAATTTAATCCAAAACACCGGCAGAGTTGTTGTCTTGAACGTCGTTTAAAGGCCGCCATTATTTGCAATCTCTGGCATTTCATCTTCTTCTTGCACAGCCATGCCAGATTCGCCTGCCTGGTTTGTTGACAAATGGGTTGCGGATCCATTCCTTACCAGTTCGTGGGTCTTTTGTGGTTGGGAATTAGCGCTCGAACGCTTTTAAAAGCAAATATAGGTGATTGTGCAATAACTGGGAGAATAAATGCTCAGGTTGAGTTTCGCCTTAATCCCCGCTAATATCTGAAACAGGCTGAATATGTCATATAGGTAAGCCAGTTTTACGACCCATACCATGACATTGATTTGTGCTGCCAGTGGTAACTTCTTTTCTTAGAGAAATTTTTGCAATGACTATAGAAATTCAAATACTCTGGTTAACGATTTTCCTCTTTATAACTATCTTATTTCTGTGCATAAGTAAAGGCATCTCTGCTCTGCGTCCGTCTCCTCACAAAGCTGCTGTAACAGACGTGAGTTAAGGGCTTGTGTTTTGATGTGATTAATAATTTTAACGATATCAATCAATACGCTGTTAAATTCCGGTGACATTTTTCGGCTTGCCAGCATTTCCCTATAAATGATACAATGCGTAGATTCACTCTAATGTGCAACTTCCTTAATCCGAGTAGTTAAACCAGACAGTCTGCCAGTCATGGCAGCAGCTCTGTCTGTGCATATGCTGACACAAAAGGACCATTTTAGTTGTCCTGATATATAACCATCCAGTTACTTGAACAGCTCTGATTATATGGTGTTGGTTGACAAAGCTAGTGCACATCACAAATCCTCATGCACATCCTTCTGATATAGATATCACTCATAAACAAATAGTATTGCATTGTTGTCGATATCTGTAGATTCGCCAACCTGGAGTGAGTACCACGATGATGTATTAATCCTCTCCAACAATTGTGTCTCAATGACTTCGGCTATTTCCTCAAAGTGCTTAGTCGCAGTGCTAGCCGACAAAGGGACATGTGCTATAGTTTCCACAGCAGCCTCTCCTAGAAGTTCACGGCAAATGTCTTTAGTGGCGGGCAATATCAATTCTTCACCGATAGTGAATGGCTTTTTGGCCTTAGGAATACGTTTAGCCATCAAATATGATTCTCTCAGTGCATTCTCCTTTATTGATGTGGTGGCCCTCATAAATTTGTTCTGTCTTTCGTGTTTCTGTATTTTGTTCTTTCCAAATACTCAAAGAGCTTGTCTTTAATCCAGGGTGCTGGGCGTTCAAGTGGCGAAGCAGTTTTGAAGGTTTCATTGCTTCATTAGAGATCTGGTCGCCTCAAACTACGCAGAGCGGGATTGGTGTTGTGGTTATAACCTGTCCCGATAAATTCATATTTCAAGTAGGACACATGGTATTGTCTGCTAAACGTTTTGTTTCTTTTATGTTTAAGACTCTTCTTCTGTCTCTTCACTGAGTCTTTTCGTTTTCCCAAGGAAACTTTCTAAAGACGTATGTTTCGTACTCATTTTTGCTAATTTGTGGGTTAAATTTGAGCAAACACAACATGCACGTACATCATGAACTGTTTAAACAAGTAACGATGAACAGAGAGAAGAGCGATACAACCTCTCCATCAAAGCTTCAACGCCAGTGCCGCTTGCATCCACTCTGCTCCAGACGTGACCTAAAACCCGCCCGATATCACGATATTTTGCGTATGCACGATATTGGTGCCGCATTAAGTGACGTCTCTCATCTCCCGGTTAACCTCTCGTCCATGGAAAGTCGCACAAACCAGAGAGAAATACACCACAGTAAATAAAATGGAAATAATATAATGTTCCTTGGGCGGCCCGGTACCATTTGATCCACGGACCGGTACCGGTACCGGTCCGCGGCCCGGGGTTTGGGAACCACTGGTCTAGCATCCAGGATCATCAAGGCCAGCCACACATGGTGGCCAATATAGAAAACAGCTGTTATTGAAATCATCTCTCTCAAACCCAACTAATACATATAAACGGCACAGAAGTTACCATTCAAATTGAGCAAGCAAGTATTTAGACCAAAACGGAGCATCGACTTGTGAACCGACACCAACCTGACCTCATTTTCTCCATGCTACCTCAAATTAAAGTTTGCTTTTAGTTTTGGAAGACAAGCCTGTTTCTCCATAAAATATCTCTCATGCAAATATTATTTTTTTACGCTCGAAGGTTGAATGCTCATTAATCCCACGACCTATGCAACACCACTAGTCTAATTAGTCTCTTTGAGAGCATAAAAGCCGAGGGGAGAGGTGATCAAGCTCTAATTCCAGGAACAATTAAACAAAGCGCATAAACTAGTGGCGCATGTCTGTATGGGTGCAAACCACTTTAATTTAATTAAGTACTGTTTGTATGTGGCATGTATTGGTAAGGTATGTTGATTGGGATAGTATTATGCTTTATATGTATGTTTGATGCTATTACTATATAAACTAGTAACAACGTTAAGAGCAGTTAAGTATAAACAATTTTTAGGAAAATGAAAGCAAGTAGTCTGAAGTGGTAGATCCAAACTCTACAAAGAAATGCAACTGTCGAAACAAAACTCGCAAAAACAGATTTATGAAGCGATCGCTCCAAATTCTTTAGAGATGAGATCAAAAACGTTTGAAAGAAATGGAAGTTTTCTGGAGATTAATGTAACCTAGGTCTTAACCACTGGATGCAATATAATACTATACATAACTCTCTAACTCGTCTAAAGGACTTTTTATTGAAAGGTGAACAGAAGAGAATTTTGTATGCAAAATATGAGACATATTATTTCCACACAGAGAACAAATAATGGATTAGGTAGACTTGATTTATTGGCTCAGATACAATAAGCCACCCTGGGGGTGTTTGAATACTGGATGAATATAATATATATCCCTGCTGAGCCTGATTAGACTTAGAGAGGTCAAAATGGTAGCTATTATCAATTATATCGCACATTAAATTCAGTGCGATGGTGGATGTTATATTAACAATATTAGGCGAGATGTGACGACCTGTTCCCTATGGATCATTATTATATTTGAGAACTGCTGGGGGTGGAATTAATTTTTTCCAGGAATTAGATATTCTTTTAAAGTGTTCATCAATAAGATCACTAACTGATTTTTTAGCTCCTCATAGTCAAATCCGGGTATTATAAATGTTGGTATATGTTCTTTTGTGATTCCGTAATATTTCAGAAATACTGTCTTAAATAATCGCTTATGACTTATACGCTGAATTAGGTCATCTTCATTAACTATATAAGAGCTAGAAAATCTATCTGCAGGCACGTTTATTATTTTCTCTCTGTCAACAATAGCCTTATTTACGTATTCTAAGTCTACTACAACTTGATTTAGATGTTGTATTGTTTCAATTATTTGATTTTTTGAATCATCGTTATAAAAGTATTGATGCTGGAAAGTAAATTTTTAAGATCACTAAACACGTGTTCTTGTTCAGATTTAATCGGTCTTGATAATGAGTTAATTTGCTCAACATCAAGTGTCGATATTCTTGCTAAATCCTTCTTACTTTGAATGAAACTTATAAAAAAAAGTATAATGCATATAATCACGATATTCTGCTGCAGTGTTCTCTATGAATGGAGATTTTTTTTCTATATTCTGGAAGTTGTATAAATTTCTTAACATATATGTTGAAGTTGGATCGCTGTGGTTCTGGTGGAATTTGATAATCTGGCGCGACTTCAGGCCAACCTAGTACTGATCTAATCGAACTTTGATAAATATCTACAGCATAGTCAGGAAAACGTATTTCAATCACTGACGATAATGTTGGTTCGTAAACAGTAATTGCTATTTTAGACTCTTCCGGTTAAAGACTTAATTCTGCGCTGGAATTCCTCATTAATCTGTTCTAGCTGATAACTAATAACTTGCCAATCGTGAGTTCCATCAGATTTATTTTTATTTGCGAATACTAGTGAATTATTTGGTTGTTGTCCACCAAATGGTTTTGTTATAATATTAGGACAGCTATAAAAAAAACACGTAACTGAGCTAATGCTATCTCTTTTACTGGAATTGCAGTTGGAAAGTTAACGCTAAATTCAGGATTGGTTGAACTTATCGATATCATAGTAGTTTTTGAAGGAGTTGTATTAGTGACGATCTGCTGTAACAACTCTCTCGAATCAATATCCAAAGGATGTTAAGGTACTGACATTATTGTTATTATTATTGTTTGATTCTCCATTTATTTTGTCACCAGAATCATTATCGATTCTGAATGCTTCATTGTAGGTTTTAATTATCGTTGCAAACTCCTCGTCAGTTATTTTACCATCACTAAGATAAGTGGAAATATATCCAGATAGTTTAGAATATGTTGCTGTTGCTGTGTGTATTTTCATCATATACTCACGCAATTTATCATTCGCACATGTAGTTATTTTTTTAGAAATAATGCTAAAAGTACCTACTATAGTGGTAGAAGTTGAAACAATAAGTGTTATAATTGCTGGAGCTATCATTGTTAATGTCGATAATATTAATCCGGATCCAGCAACAATAAGAGAAACTGAATACACAACTATATCAATGATAACCATACGTCTACGATATTTTTTACTTTTACTGTATAATGGTCGATGGTATTTTTTAATTTGGCCAGACATTCACATGCTTGTTTATATCAGTGACGTTGAACGTCGATAGATGACGTAGTTATTTGATCCATTATGCTATGACGTTAAGTAATTAATTGAGCTACAAATTCCAAACACCACCAGTAAGCTTGATGATTTCAGCGTAAACGTTCCTTCAGAATCTTTATCTAATAATACAGATATAGTTTTAGAAAAATCACCAGTTGATGGAGATGCAGTGGATATTTTAAAATCTGCAACGCTAAGTACGGACATTCTATTTATACCAGTAATCTCCGTAGTATGTTTGATGGGTTTTTTTTCTGGTGTCCACGATCCAAACCCAGATGCAACTGTATACCAATATTTCTTATCCGATTGTGAGGAATTTTAATCAGGTTTGTTTTCTAAATAATATCCGGAATTACTCCAATAATATCATTGAGTTTTGTGTTAATATCAGTAAGTTTTATATTAACATTTGGTGGAATGAAAAAAAATCGTCATTAATATTGTTTATGTTATTGTGAAAACACAAAAACGTATTCACGTGACCGGTAAATTCATTTTCGATTTTGTCTATTTCAATAGTGATTGGAATCTGTTTATCATCGACGTATTTTTTTGTAGCAGCATCAAAATCAGATTCTGGTGTTCTTAAATTATTAATACCGTTATAGTTCATATTAAAAAAATGTACGCATTATAACGCCATTGTTTAATACGTACTTTGATTCTTGATCGTCAACATATTTTTTTGTTGTAGCATCACTATCTGAAGTTGGATATCCAAGATCTGTGATTTTATTTTTGTTCATAATAATGTCTCCACTAAATACACCGCCAGCTTTCCTGACATAATCGTTAACTGAGTTACCGGAATCCTGTATTTTACCCTGATCAGTAAAAGTAACGATATTATCAGCAGCTACAGTTGGAATTCGGGTAAGTACGTCAGGTAGTCGTATATTATTCGTCTTTAATCGTCCTTGTTTGTCCTGAAAAACAACTACTTCATTTTGATCCACATTTGTAATATTTAATAAGTCATCAATCTCATTTCTAAGCTGATCAAAGGTTGCATATTTAGATAAATCTCATTGCTGCTGAGCTTTACCACGAGCAGATCTTCCATAAATATCTACCATTATATTCACTGATGTCTGTTTAAATGTGACATCGTGGTATATTCATGCACGACTTTATGGGGTGGTTTTCCTTGCGGTGCCATGGATACAGCATCTAGTACATTAAGTACTTATCGACCACATATTGGTGGATCAGTTAATGTTTGTGTTAGCAACGTTGAATACCAGATTGGGGCAGTATTATAGATAATTCCACGTGGATCAATTGCATACGCTACCCAATGCGTGCCAGGTCCAGAGTTTTTATCGAGATTTATAATACCAGTTTCAGTATTGTTCGGTTGTTTTGGTAATCGATCGCGCATAAAAACACCTCTAAAGTTTTTTATTTTTAATTTTTTAACAGCATTGAGTAAATTAAATTTAGACATAGGCGAGATTAGTAAACTGTCCCTGGAAGTCTTCGACCTTTTCCGTACCACGAAGGCGGGGTCCCTGGTAATCTGAGACCTTTTCCCTTTTTTAGATATTCGTTTTATTCCCTTTCCGGTCGCTTTCTTTAATACCATTCCAGCGGCTTTTTCAACAGCACCTAATGCAGCTGCTTTTGCAACAGCTGGGGCTGCAGCGGCTATTAATGCTGGTATAGCTGCAAGAAGGGGAAATATACCACCCGTTTTAAAAGTATCCTTAATAGCACCTGCAGAAAGATCAAGTTTGACACTTTTATTTGATTTGTTTGCTTCATTAAAGTTTTTGAATTGACGCTCAGTCAACGATAATTTATTTGAACCACTCATGTGTTCCTTTTTTAATGATATTGTTATTCCACAGTTATTATTTGATGCTGATTGCAGGCTTTTGACCTGACCAGGAGTCAGGGTAACATCAGCGTGATTATATGGCATTTATAATAATCATAAATGATCTAATTACACATTACATATTTTCTACTGGAGCATCAACGACTCTCATTCGTCCATCAACACCTTCTAGGAGCATTGATCTATCGCTAAGTATAACAGCAATTGCTCTGTAATTATCAATAGCTCCTCTATTAACACTAGCTCGAAAATGTATATCGACTACTGATTGTCTGGTCAAATCTAAATGTTCGGGCGAAAATTAATAAATAGGATATAAGCCTGTAAAATCTAGTTGTGATATTTGTAATCCGGTATCAACATTTTGATCACGCCCCATAAAGTCATAAGACGATGATATGCACGTGCTACATGATTGTGATCAAAATTAAGTAATATATCCTCGGATGGTTCTTGATTTCCATTTATCCTTAACAAAATCTCAGAAACACCGAGTTTATTAAATATCATAATACTACGCCTTTGATCATTTACTCGTGCAGCATTTTGTAATGCAATAAATATGTCTTGGTGCAGAAACACCTTGCTGAGAGGCTATCTGCCATATAAATAGATCGTTAATATTACTCTGGATAGCATCTGTGGTCATTGTCAGCCATGATAGCATTGATTTACCGCCTTGATTCATAAAAGATAATAATCGTTGTTCTTCAGGTATTAACGGAGTCATCATTTGCATCCACAGTAAAAGTTTTGTAAGAATTATCATGCCATCATCATCTGCAGCTTTTCGTACTAGTACAACTATATGTTTGGCTCCGAAAATGACTTTTCTGACATTTCTACAGAATCCAAAGATGTGTGAGAGTGGAATTACACACGAAAACACTCTTCTATTTCCTTTTAACATCGCTCGACGTGTTGTAAATCCTAAGTTGAAATTTGCATTAACGCTATGTAATAGCGAAAATGCAGCAGCAGGCCGGGCTATCATTCCTGCTGGTTGTGGATTGGATGCAGTATCCAGCGGTGTTTGTATTAAATTATATTGTCTTTTTTTCTGGAAAATCAGTTATATCCTTTGCGAACAACATTGATGGACCAGCTGATCTTGAATAATCATCACTATATCTTGCAAGACCAAGTATGGTTGTAGCTACGTCAACATCTTTTTGAATTGATTCAATATTTTTTCCGTCAATCATATACGTAGCGCTATCAAACAACGCCATAATACCATTAATAACAAAACCAACACTAATTTCGGCTGCATATTCAGTATTATCTGCTTTTAATATTTCAACTTCGATTTCAATAAAAGCTTCTGAGGGCAGGACATATCTGTTGTATCATGAACCTGAAGTTCAATTCTTCCTCGTTGATTTGGAATTCGTGCTTCATAAGAATAATAC
>JAEAOA010000316.1:590000-827500 GCA_016746295.1 Potamilus streckersoni | reverse complement strand
ATACAGTCTGGAAATAATAAAACGATATTATTATGTAACAAATCCAAACCTGGTATATTGACTGGTATTGATAGACCGTATTTTGAACGAGGGTATCCAGTTACTGCTGTAGTGTACGGATTGTTTTTACTGAATGATAAACCTAATATTGAGGATCTCAACCCGATGAGACTGTCAGAATTAAAAATAAACTGTGTTGAGGAGCGCATTACTGAACATTTTACAAATCGCGAAGCGTGGTAATGGCTTAACAGATTTAAGACGCAAAAAAAATATGTGAATGGGCAGAAACTGTTACAAATTCTGGTGCATCTATTAAGGATATTGTTAAGCTAGAAAAGTTATTAAGATCTCCAATAACAGTAAAAACACTAAGAGAGATATTATACAAACCAAAATATATAAGAAATGGAAGCCCTATAACAATCATTGATCATAATGCACATAATGGACTGATGCAGTAACGGTATTTCCACGAGACAGAATGAATAAATTTATAGTGGTCATGTATTTGATTTTATTAAAAATATCAGTAAAAATGACCCTGTATCAATTTGGTTATTTCAGAGTTCGGAACACGATTGTCATGATCAATTTGTACGACCTAATGGTGATATGTATCGTACAGAATCTCTCTATGAGGAAATGAGAAATCTTGCACTAAAATATACTTCTGACGATGTCAGAATTAGACAACTACTGAATAATTGTTTTACCGTACCAGCGGTCGCGGCCCATTTCGCTCAGAAAACAAAATTCATGGCAACCAACAAGATCAGAATTTATTGAAGATACACAAAATAATTTGCATAGAATATGGACACAGTGGATTATGGAATACTAAATACGATTATAATGATGTTATCTCAGTCGATATGGCTGCATGTTATCCTGGGAGTGTTCTTAGATATGGTGAGTGTTCTAAATATTTTAACAGATTCGAACTACCCAAACATGACATGACCAGAGTTTCAATAAATGGACCCTTACCAGATTTTGACCTAACAGGATTTGCATATGTAGAAACTTTCGAGTTCGCAAAGGATCTCCATCCTATTACTTATGCTTGGTTTGGTAAACACCTTTCAGAAAAATATTGGGCTCCAATAGTATTATTAAGATATATGCTTGATGTTGGAATATTAATATCGTTAAAGGTAAATGAAGCAATTATATCCTATAGTCCACAAAAACAAGATTAGTTACCAGAACCTGATAGATTTAGTATAGAAGATGCCAGAAAGATTTTTCTGATCTTACCGAAGATGATATTTTTAAAATTACTAATAATATACGTAAATGTAGAGATGAACATGACGAGAAGCGTGCAAAAGATCTTGGTAGAAAGATAATTGGTAAATTTACTCAAGGTAGTTCATACGGTCATAAACGACACTGTACAAGATTGATTATGGACAATACTGAGTTAGATTTTATAATCAATGATACAACGGAGAAAAACGCATTTATAAGCCGAAGTAATGCTTAATTATCGGATGGGACCAAACTAGGTACCATTGTTAGCTATATTGAGGGCGATTCAACGCAGTTTACTCATTTAAGATCTTCAATGTTAGCCTATGTTTCTATAAATCTACTGTCGATGATAAATAGATTTCCTCGCTACGCTGTTAGAGTCGCTACGGATTCATTTTATATAAACAAAAAAAATATAAAGTTTTATTAAATCCGCTACTTGGTAATGGTGAGTGGGGAACATGGAGGATAAAGCAAGAAGATATATTAAGTTATTCTGAATTTGCTGAAGTTGAAATTAAGGAAATATATTACAAAAATAATAATCAAATATTAGAATCATTTGCACCATCTGTGTACGATCCTGTGGATAGACATAAGACTGTTTATCTTAATGGGTGTGGGGGGTCAGGTAAAACAACTCGTGTGATTAAATTATTTATGAACAACAATTCAGATATGATCGTTTTAACACCTACACATAAACTAGCCAGAGAGATAAAAGAGCGAGGTGTAAAAAAACTTACACTTATCATGGTTTTTTAGATGGTGTGGAGATACATGGTCTTCTGAGCGAATGGGTGAGAAATATATGCCTAAGTATATTATATGGGACGAAATAGACACGGTGTCGTTAGAAACACTAAAAAACATTCCTTAATCGGTTATTAACAAAAAACACGGCTGTGATTATGTGTGGTCAACCATAATGGTCAACCACCGCCCTTTGTTGGACAGTCTCCACATGAATGACTAAAGAATAATGTGGATTATTATGAAGAAATACATGATGATTATAGAGCTATTGATGAACCGCTGAAAGAGTTTAAAAGATTAATCAGACTACAGCCAGATAAACTACAATGTGAAATAATGCGTGAAAGAATTCCAGAGAAAACTTTGAATGATTTTTGGACTTTATGGAAACCAACTGATTTGATAGTTGCAAGTAGAAGGATAGTTCGTGATGAATTACAGAAGAAATTATTTACGATGCATAAAGAAAAGTTTCCACATCTACCTGTACCATTATGTTATCGCCCAGCAGATACTCCACGACAGCATATTGATGTTGAAATTCCTTGTGGGGACATTGAAAGTGTCCGAGTACAAAATCTAGTATTGAATGATATTATTTTGATAGATATCAATTCTGTTGAGAGCGCATTGAGTATGGATAAATCACCGTGGATGTTAGGATATGCTATAACGATTCACTCGTCACAAGGATTAACTATCTCTGATACAAATATCTGGATTGTAGATGACCGGATCGAGTGGTCAAATTTAGTATATCTTGCCGTCTCTCGCGTCAGACGAATACCTCAACTACATAGGGTTATTATAGATTATGTGATAACTGAAGAAATTACTAATGAAGATGTTGTAATAAAGAAAACAAAAGCGTCTTATAAACAATTTGACAAAAAATAAGCGTTCCTTTGATATTGATAATAAATTTATTATCAAACTAAAACAATTACAGAATAATCACTGTACAAGTTGTAACACAATAATGTTATGGCAATATTCGAATAATAATCCATGACAATTTACCATAGACAGAATAAATAGTGATCTTGGTTACACACGTGAAAATGTAATGTTGACCTGTCTTGAATGTAATCGACGTCGTGGCGCTAATTTACATAAGTGAAGGTGGCGGCAATTGTGTATCTGCAGGAATTACTTGCAGTTGTTAACGCACAAATCCACGCTGAGGGGCAGTAGAATCTAGTCTGTATATGGGTGGTCTTCCAGTGGATCTAACCACGCTAGAAATTGTATGTGTGGTCACACTCCAAATAGGGTCAATAGCTCGTCTTTTGCCATCCTTCAACTCTCCTGGTTCATATAAATATCTCACAATCACATTACCTAATACTGGTTGTTGACCTCGTTGTCCGTATTCATCGCTACGTGGTATATATTTTTTTGTTATTGCATTAGAAGGTTTCATGGAAGTTACTCGAGTAATTTCATTCTTTAATGCAGATATCACACTTGGTAACCTTGCAACCCATTCACGAGATCGCTCACCGGATTTAAAGTCAGCAGATATTTCCTTCGCGTATTGATATCCATATCAGCAAGTGTTCGATTAAATCGTTCAACAATTGCTTGATCAAGATGAATTTCAGTATGCCCTTGTCTGATTGTAACGTTATGTTTTTTCATCAAAAATGATACTGCACCAAAAAAATTCTTTACCAGATCTACTTGTAATAGTTGTGGCCATTGTTGACCACCACGTTGATAAATTCGCTCAAACGCAGATGCAACTTCATATGATGTTTTTGTTGATAATTGTTCAGCTTCTTTATATCTACTTGCAATATCAACAACAGTTAATGCGTATTTGTACGTGCGTAACTTTCGTCCACGTGTTTTAATAGTATCGTGTGGTAAAAACAAAATATCTGCTTGATGAACTTCGTTAGGAACACTGACATCAAAATGTGCATATTGAACTTTTTATGGTGGTGGTAGATAAATTTGCCATATTGCCTGTCGTGCTAACCAATTTTCTGCAGCAGAATGTGAAACTTTTGCTGCATTAGGAAGTTCAGTGATCGCTGCTTTACCCCTCCGATACCCTCTTGGGCTATAATAAATAGATTCCATTATAATAATTATATAATTAATTACCAGCCCCTAACATTATTTTACTTCTCATAGCGGATTTTATTAGGAAACTAGCGAGTTTCTCTCTAACAGATTTATTAGGCATAGAATTTAATGCATGAATCAATTTTGCATCTGCAAGATGCCGCTGCTGCA
Source organism: Potamilus streckersoni (assembly GCA_016746295.1). Taxonomy (NCBI): domain Eukaryota; kingdom Metazoa; phylum Mollusca; class Bivalvia; order Unionida; family Unionidae; genus Potamilus; species Potamilus streckersoni. Next base: position 823,243 of record JAEAOA010000316.1, on the reverse strand, counting down.
AATCTTTACTTTTGTAAGCAACGTCGTGAATATGACATGCTTGATCAATTTTATTTACTGGATACTCTCCTGGTCTTGATTGATCTTGATCATCAAGTCGGATATGAAGTCGAGTTCCAGGACCACAATAATTATATCCAGAGAGGTGTTTCTCACCAACATATTTAGCCCACGGTAACCCGGGTAATTTTCCTAATGATGCGGCTATATCTCCACCTATCTTTGTCCCTGAATCAGACATGGAGATAAATTTATATTTTTTCGTGCCGCATCTTTTTACATTTACCCGTTAATGCACGTCGTTTTTTTTGTTGTTATTGTTGTCAATCCAGTGGTGGGTGTAGATGATCTACATCGAAAACAATATAGACTCGTGTTATTAATAATATGGATACAATAATTGATTTTTCGGCGACACGAAAACAAGAACCAGTAAAGCACCATCCAGCATTACCAAATTCGATAAGAATGATTATAAAAGGTCCATCTGGATCAAGTAAAACACAATTATTGTTAAATTTAATGAGATGGATGAGATGGAACAAACCATATTTAATAGCACCTGCTGTGGATGATCAACATTGTTACGAAGTAGTTAAGGATTTTAACGAGAAAGCAATATCAGTTAATAAAGGCGGTGAAGATATTATTGATTTTATCATAGATATAGATGAAGCCCCGTGCGTAGATGACTTGGATGGATTCATTAATAATCTCGCAGTATATGATGATGTGATGTTGGACAAACAATCTAATCCAGCTAGAATATTTTCTCGAGGTCGTCACAAAAACACAGACGTGATTTATGTTACTCAAAGATATACACAGATACCTAAAGTGATAAGAGATAACTGTAATATTTTGGTTGTGTTTAATGGTGTAGATAATTATACTCTACAGAATATTTATTAAACTTGGTGTTCAGGGGACATGGATATGAATAAATTCAAAACTTTCTTTTCTAAGGCACAATCAGTTCCGTTTGGATTTATAACAATAAATCTACATGACCCAAGATCCAGATATCGTATACGTCTAGATAAAATCTTTGGTTAGTTCCCCTTGACTATCAATAGTATTTATGTTAATGAACTGTACGCATTACAACACTGCGTGATATTGCCGTAAACCTAACGTATTTTAAGCTTAATAAAGTGTATCTGTCTGTCTGTCTGTTTAAAAGCCCAAATCTATTGTTAAAAGTCCCGATATTAATGTGAATAACACGGTGAGCAGCAGGGAGGGTGAACCTCTACAAAATTTTGCTCGTGTCCTTAACAAAAAAAAATAGTTCGATAAAGTCAGGGAAAAAAGTCAATAATAGTATAACAAAACTGAGCTAACCTCATGCGGTTTATTAACCATACGGTACTATAAAAGTTAGAGATGTTGGTTTAGGGTTATTGACCTTTTTCAGTTTTTTTTAATAACCCTTATTTTAGCTTAAGAACACGAGCAAAATTTTGTAGGGTTCACCCTCTCTGCTTCTGGTTAGCAGTGACAATTTTCTGTACAACGCCATCATTGCACAGTGACATATGTTCAGTTTTGCTGAGAAAATGTGTACAATTAGACAATTCAAATAAAGAACTGTGTTAATGCTCTGAAGTTAATTGTGGAGAATATGAATAAACAATGATATAATAATGTGATAAATAGGATAACATAAAGCTTAGTGTGTCGTCAAAAATAAGACAATTTCACGTATTTTTAGAAAGAAAATCAAATGAAGTGTGTAAATATTTTTCAACAAACCTTTCCTGTAACAAATGCAATATCAAATTCGAATTCGGTAAATTAATTAGGAATTAACATGCCTGAACCAACTAAGACGACTTATTGTTCACTCACATTGATATACAGTCATTGACAGACGAGACTGGCGTCAGCCTACTGGCTCAGTAACCTACTGGGCCATAAGCTTATCCCCAGACAATGAAGGATGAATCAGAAAGTTAGGATTTCAGTAACACGAGAATTAATTTACTAGTGAAGCAGAATTCTAAATTTATCTATATATAGTATATACACTTTATTATTTACATGCCACGAACCATATATATTTGCATTAAAATCAAACGAGAAAACATGCCACACAAATAATTATAACCAGTTTATAAGTGCGTAAGTTTAACAGATGTGTCTGTATGTATGTCACTAAATAAAACACTTCATGGAAACATTTTGTTTACTGTGAGAGTGATTTTGTTAGTAAAACGATACGTAACGGTGGATAAGTCATCCTTGCAAGAGAGGATTCTAAATGCAGCTTATTTCTTTAGCTATTACAGAAAACAGACTATAGCTAATCGACTAACAGTCGCTGATACAGGAAAAAGTTTAGCTTCGACGTGGAAAAGAAAATCTCTTTGATAAATCCGAACTAAATGATGTTTTTGGTGGGTGGTAGAGTGTTCCTTTAAAACTGGCTAGGCCGAAAGCCGCAACATGTATTTACGCGTGAAAGAAGAGTTCGTTGATTTATTTTCTAATTCATGAACTTTTTGTTCGAATGAAAATATCTTCAATAATGTTCTGACAAAATGTTACCTTGTATTTCTGTATCTCGACTTGTTTTATACATGACATTGTGAATCAAGATGTTGTTATATGCAGTATGTGCTGTTTGTCATTCTTAGAGACTTTTTGTGCAACAAATGTTATATGGAAGCAATTGGACAGTTAGACTGCTTCTAGTCATAAGAAAGAAACTAAGATCGTATTATCTAGATAAGAACTGAAATTAAGTTACTGTTTTCGGAAACATTCTTCCTTTCGGAGGTGGTAAAACTAGTTTCTATAAACATGAATAAATCCAGCAGTGTTTTTCTTTCGTTTGATAATTTGTACAAAGAAAACAAATCACGAAGAGTATTCATACATTTTTCGCACCTCGTTATCATGAAAATAATTTGTCCCTTCTCCCAACAATCATTATCACGGAATTGTATAAATTCCTTCATTTATTAATTACGTACTCGGATTTCGTTTTTTATGTACAGTAATATCTGAGGGTGATTTAAGTATATTGTACAATATTTCTAAACAGTCCCGTTCGTCCTATACCGCACATGCGAAAATCAGAATACATCAAATGCGCAGACGATGTATGCTAGTGACGGAGTGTTGTTTTTACTCCATACATGTAATATTTTAGCGGTAGGTTATTTTGGGGTTTGTTATACTCACTTTTTGGGACTGTAAAAATAGCTTGTATGATATCTATCTCTTTTTGTTTTCATTATTTTACTTTTTGAGTGAACACGTTTAACTATATGAGTAAAGTACATCATCTTTTATTATTTGAGTAAAACACATTCTGTTCATCTTGTTAAATTCTTGTGAATCATTAACCTTTGCTCTTGTACTGTGTAAGGTCATTTACTTGTTTTCATGTTTATTTTACATTATTTGGTTCGTGCAGATTAATTTTGTCAACTATTTGGATCTAATAAGTGCACGTATTAATCATAATTCCTTTTTCATCAAAGTCATTCATCAATAAGCATTGTATTTGTATCACCATCAATGAGTTCTGTTATAAATCCGAAATCCAACCCTTTTATCTTGTTACAACTATTGCATCTGCATTGGTGTCTTTTAAGGATATAAATCAAAATTCCAAAACCGTTTTGCATATCGCAAGCCTTCGAAAATTCGCATTTATGTTGTTGCAATAGTTTCCTAATATAGTGAATCTACACACATGATGGTGTTAAATGGTTTGTTATTTATTTAATGAATGTGACGTCAGTTACAAAGATGTCTCCCGATAAAACCAGTCAATATACCGTATTCCGCCATCAAATGCGGATGTAGTAATGGGTCTCAGTCAGTTGTTACCTATATAAAGTAGTTAATTTCATAGGAGAAAAATTTGGAAAGAACAGAACCATGCAATAAAATCAACAGTAAGGTTTTATATAAATTACACCCAATTGCGACATATTTCAATAATCGATGGCATATCCTTTTAAGACATCATACTATTTTCAGACAAATGATACTATAATATGAATCATTTTCCTTTTTCACTCAATGCTTATATAAATTTGCCAAACGGGATTCAGCTGGAGAAATACCTACTCTTGGTAGGGTCATAATGTTTTTTTTTTTCATGTCAAGGCCAGAATTATTGTTTCAACCTGTCACATATATTGTTACGAATATGTAATAAAACTGTTTGTGTGCTAGTTTTAAATATTTTTTTGCTTCATTGCATTTTTATTGTAATGATAATTTTATTGGAATTGAATATCTTTTCAGAAAATTGGCTTGACCTGATTAGATCAAAACGGTTACTATACCATTATTTTTAGCTCACCCTGGTGCATGGATCTTATAAACAAGTGAAAATGATTAGCTATTACCAAGGTCATATTTCTGCTTGCGTGATGGCTATAACTTGTAAATAACTTTATTTTAAATTTAATCTCGTATTAATATTATCTAAGTCTTTTAGGCGTATGTCCAAATTATCAATTTTTAAAATCCGATGTTCAAATTCGTGGTCACGTAATCCATCACTAGAACCACAATGAGATCTTTAGTCGAGAATGAAACAGATAATTGGTAGTTGATTAGTCCAGTCGTATCTCTACTCATTGAGGGTATAAGGTGTTTTTATTGTTGATGCCAGATTGTTTTTGAAGTTCATATGTATTTTAAAATTTAACAGTTTATTTATTTTCTAAAAAGTAAAGAATTTTTTTTTAAAAAATCATGGGACAAGGAAATTCAGTGGAAATTTGTTATGAAATTCTAACCGGGAACATTATAAACTGTGATTCAACGAGAATCTGTTACCATTAGTACAATGACCTAACCTGACGTCATCGCCTCCATATTTTAATTTCATTGAAATTTGAAAATATATATATATATATATATATATATATATATATATATATATATATATATATATATATATATATATATATATATATATTTATATATATATATATATATATATATTTATATATATATATATATATATTTATATATATATATATATATATATATATATATATATATATATATATATATATATATATTGTTGTCGTTATTATCTTTTGAAAAAAATTTAAAATACCTTTTACTATTAGTAGTAGTAGTAGTAGTAGTAGTAGTATTGTCCATAATCCAGACAAACTTATCTTAACATCTTTCCTTCATACACTCTTTGCATAATTTTACGGTTATAAAATGTATTTACCAAATCCAGTAGATGGCGTTAATCTCTCGCCACGATGTTTCTTTCATTTGTTATCAACTTAGAAATAGGTCACAACATACTGGTTCACTGTGTGATATACACAAGAACCCACTATCATTTTTGAAGAACATTGTACTGTTACGTATATCTATATTTTTGTAACCCCCGGTATATTAGTTGGTATAATGTTTGTAAGTAAATGGCTGTAAATTGCAGAGATTATCTGTATCAGGATTTTGTACTTGCGTATAGTATATTTCTAAGATATTAAATAATGAAAAATTGCATAGGATATCTTAATATACGCTTAGGTGTTCGCAGTTACTAATAATAAACATGGTTTCGAGATTCAGCCTTTTTACTATTGGACAGATCGGTCGGTTGTATCTTAGAAGAGTTAATTTAATTCCTACTGGATACGTTAAGTCATATGAATAGGCATTTCGAAATATTAGATAGAGAAGTATGATTTGTCACGTGGGGCACAATGCGACATTTAATTGGAATAGACTTGTGCAGATGTATAAAGGGGGGAGAACAGATTCATTTCTATTTTAGAGTCATTCTTATTTATTGTGTTGTTGTTGTAACATCATCATCTGCAGACGTGCGTTATGTTGTACATAGATATTATTTGTTTGGACTATTCAAGGGAAATATAAAGTGTTCATATGTGTGACTACAATATGAAACTGTTCTAAGTTATTCAAAAGAATATTATACAACGTCACGATCCGTCTCGCGTAGAACATTTCTGATTGGAATGTGCATTATCAACTTATAAAAGTATCTTATATACAATTTGAATGATACAGTAATAGTTTAACAAGAGAAAAAATTCTGAAAATTCTTTCTTACATATTTTCTTTGCACAAGATTCTAATATTTGTTCATATGTGTCTAAATATTGTTTAGAAAAATTATTTTTCCTTCCAAAATTTCTTTGCTCCAAAGTCATGAGAATTTCTTCGGGGATTTGGGTGTCTAAACACAGTGATTACTGCTCAAATTATTATGTGAGTGCACATTTCTGCGAAACGTTATATGGGACACATTTTGTCTTTACATGTTTTATCACAAAGAATACTTAACAAAGTGTCTTCAGTACGGGTACCTTTGTCTTTATTCTGCAGTAAGAACTAACATTAGCGAATGAAGACTCTCTGCAACTTTTTCATTTTTGCATTCCTAATGTCATTAATATCTTTTGGAACACTTTAATGAACTTGATAAATTCTCTCCTCCTGGCACGCTTAGCGTGATGAAACTGTCACAAACATCATTGAATCGCAGCATTGCTTCATACGACAGGTTGTATCGTGATATTATTTAACATATCTCCGCTACATAAATCGCATTACCGTTATATAAATAATTTCTGACGCAAACAACATATAAACCTTTCTGTCATTTTTGCAAAGTTCGAGACCATATCATATGTAATCTGCAATTGAAAATTACATGATTATTTCCGTAGTTCTTCATACTTCAAAACTTGTGATCATAAGACTAGAATGCCATAGCGAACACTTCCATAAAATTTGGGAAGAAAATAAATGGCATACCAAATAACTTAAAAATGTATATCGTTCACTCTGGAATTCATGAGCAGTTACCTAAAGAAGCTAATGAAAATTTCAAAACCAGACTTAGTTTATTAATTTGCAGTGGGAATTTTTTGCTATTAAATCACATCATGCGAAATATTGAATGAGGCTACTCTGAGAGTAAAGGAAAGATTCTATTTAAAGCTATACGGTAAAGAAGTTTTTTTATAAAAACAACACTACCCGAAAAATGTTTGGAATAAATTTGGCATATAAAAACAATTGAGGCAAACGTCATGATTGCATTTAAAACCCAATTATTTAAACTGTATATTCATGCAAGTGATATAAGGATTTGTAGCGTATTAATTCAAGAAGGCAAAACTGGTATTGGATAATTCAGTGTGCTAATTCTCTGGAAAACAAATTAGCAACAGAAAAATGACGATAGGAACAAAATTTATTTCATCCATAAAATTTTCTATAACGTTTTTTGGATTGTCACAGCGAAATCCACTGATTTTCGGATAGTCTGAAAGAATAAATAATTCTCGGCTAACATAAAACTCTTGATAAATATTTCATATTCAGTCTACCACAAAAGGGAGCCAGCTCTGCATCAGGCCACTTAAAGTTAACAAAAATCACTGTGGAACTTCATTAACTGCTCTGATATCTCAAGTACTGCCATATCGACATAAACTGTATTGTTTAACTTTAGGTTTGCCTTTCCTTTATGAACGGTTACAAGATTTTCTTTAACTATTTTCATCCTAGCAAATTTATCAGACTCAAGAAGTTTATTACGAGGTTCCACGTTATTAGCGATCTAAATATTGACTCGGTTTCTGATATTTTTTTGATAATAAACTGTGATCGATCAGCATTGATTCTGGACAAAATGGATAATCATTATGCTTATCATGAAGCTCAACAGGATATTCAAGATCAACTTCAATAAAATAACTAATATCTTATGCTACGATTTTTCACTGCCCGATCTGAAAGACTCAGACAAATCATATATGTAGAGATTGTTGCTATATAGATAGCTTATTAACCTTGATGTCGATGTTACATCACAATGGTGTAAATATTTATTGTTAGCCTTGACATATTTGTTTGTTATAATACTTATTCCTCCTGTGACTCCCACTCAATGAAACAGGACATGTCCGGGTGTGTTAACAGTTCTAGTTTTATTTTGCTATGTTTCAGTAATACAGCCTACCTTAGTCCCGGTGAAGAACAGTACCGTGCTGGGTCAAGTCCGTAGTTCTCAGAACTGACATTTCCGAAATTTTCAAATATATCTGCGAGCAACAGCACAGCTGTGATAAAATGCAAGTCATTATAATCACCGAAATTTCTTGCATCATCAATTTAGAGTAAGTATATCCATCATCGCTAAGACTCGACTCTCACGTTTTGAGCGAGAATATAACTTATCCTTGTCAGGTAAACTTATCAAGATATTCGTATGGAAAGATATTTTTTCATGTCAACATGCTTGACTTGTCATTGCAATAGTCATTCAAATTATCAAACTTACCGCAGCCTTTTACAAGTTCCATAAACTGCGAACTATCAATAAATCTTAACTTGCCAAATGTCACTAACATATTTCCAGTTTTATTAGATATACATTTTATTTTATCGTTTTTGTTCATTTTAATATGATTTATTGTATCCTTGTTGCCGAATGCTTCAACTGTTATATGAGAATAATTTTATCTGAAACTTTGAAAGACAACAGGAACAAAATATAGTGTAGGAACGAAATATGGTGTTGTATATTTTAAATTACATTTGTCATGTGTTGGACCGCTATACTGACCAGTAATATGACAGTGATGTTTTGCACGATATTGAGGCGAAAGTGCCTGCTCCCAAATATGACATATATCTGCCGCAGTAAAATCAGCTTTTTGTTTTATTGTCAGCGGTTTCGTTGCTGCTGTCTTTGCGAGTAATATCAGGATGAAATCAATCTCGCTGATCATACTTTTAGATGCCAAACACAAGAATCTCTTCCATGATACATTTTTTTATTGATTTTGATAAACGCAGCATAACAGATACCTTCATACGCTACTCCGCAAGAAATATGCTCTTGCGTTTGTCTTGTCGACGATTTATCAGGGGTTGTTTCTTCACCTAGCATTGGAAGTGAAATAGACTTGAAATCAGCATAAGTTATAAAAGCCACTTTCATCTCTTGTCTGTTTGCAAATTGTAATATCTTTTCATCTTCGCCAGGCATAGATTTCATCTGCACGTTAGAGCAATACTTGAGATGACGATCAAGTAACGGCTGATTTTTACAGCCGTATAAGCATCTGACAGAGACATTTTCTTTTCTATGCTTGTCATATTGACCTCCGACTAACCCGTAAACTTTTTTCATCCTGGAGTAATGATTTTTTACAAAACAATACATTTATTGTTGTTCGCGATGCACGACAGCTGATCTGTGTGGGAAAATCTTTCGTGTATCATCATCGACAACAAACATGTTAATACCTCCTCTTAACAGGAGATTGTTGTTTTTCCAAATTTTGGAATCTGATTTTCAGCAATAGGGAATTCAATATTCATAAGGTTTAGATTGTTAAAATGACAAATATCATTCGATATTCTGTTAACATTTGTTCAACTGGAAGTATTGCCTATAGCAAGCACTTATTGTCATTATTTTTCATATTTACACAATATGTTGAGTTTTTAGTATTGTTGGCAGCTCGACACGAGTTACCTCGCAGGGGATTATATTTCATAGTGTGAAATACTAGTTTTTATTTCATCAAATTTTCAACTTGATTCTGATGCAGTATATTCATCGATGTTTTCAATATTTCCTGATATATTTTACCTGAGAGCAATATCATATCTGTCCCAGTTAAACGTTGGCGGGATTTTGATGGGATACAAGGATCAATAGGATCGTTATAGTTTCCATTAGATCTTTAGCTTAGAAAACTGAATATATTAATTGTGCTATGATTGTGAATTTTCTGTGTTTCCTAAGCTCAAATTTACTAACTGGAAGAGGTTTATCATAAAATTTCCAGTTCTGATCGACACCATCAAATGCGGTTGACATTGTTTTATATTTGATGGCTTGTTATTCGCGCCAAACTTCGCTTTGCTATATGGATAAGTTTCAATATTGTATTTATAATAGTTGTACATGTCTTTAATGTAATGAGCTGTGAAAAGTGTCAGTTAGAGATTAGAAAATCACAATAAAATAATGACACAATATTTATAATAGATGTCGCTTATACTAAACTACCTTGCAAGTTGTCAGGAGATTTTCAGGGTTGAGTTGTGATAAATATTAAAACACAAAACTCGATGGAGTTGTGACTTCGGCTGGTTATAAAGATCAAGTAAAAGCGGAAGATGATGCTCAACATTATGAAATGTCTTTACATGAATTTATTCACACAGTTTTGTGATGAAGTTCCAACGTAGATGTGAGTTTATCATATGATTGATCGGATAACTGACAATAATATCGATAACTGGTCTTTTGAAGACGAATATAAAATGCAAATATAAAATGCATCCAATTTAATATACATACGAGGCAAACAGAAGAGGTTTGATAAGACACATCAGAACATGGCAAGTTGTTGGAAGTATTAATAATAATGCGAGGTATTTTCAGGTGATAGTGTTAATCTTAAACAACCTGCTTGACCTATTATAGTAACTAACTCCATCACTAACGACGAAATACCATTGCCTTCAATCTCATCAACGGCAAAATATTTTTACATTGATCCAAGATCAATCAAATTTGTCATTGATGGTACTCGAAAATCAGGCTTTCCAAACAATAAGAGGAGATAGAATTGCCTTTCGTTACGAATCATCTGCTGTTAAAAAATATTTGCTACTTCACTGTTTGTCAAACAAGACATGATATATTTAACCTGTACTCAAATGTAAATGTGTATTCCTTCCGATTTTTGTTCTTGTAACGTTTCACAATCTTATATTATTTCTTCAGCATTAAGTTGGTCAGTAAGTTGCGTACACCTGCTTTTTGTAATCGCTCGATCACAGAAATAATCGCATTTATAATTTTGTAATTCATTATACAAAAAATATTTATTTAATATAAATTATGGAAAGTCGGAATTCTGTGCGTTCAACATTCTAGTCTGTTAGCACAAAATGTAATTTCCAGGCTCAAGTGATGCCCATTGGCAATACTGCTTGCTGTAATATGATATTGCTCGTATATTATTTAGGTCCAACAGGCTTCAATACTGATCAGTATTAATTCGTACGGAGAAACTAACCACTTATGAACTCGCAGATTTTCAAACGAAATTCTAGCAGGCTGATAGGTTGTTCTAAGAGCGACCTGACTTCCCCAGGGAATTATGCATTGCCCAGTGAAGCAAATAACACTGATCAGTATTTTTCAACAGGTTTGATTTTAAATTACACTCAAAATATATCATTGAACCACAGGCTTCCTTCCAATTATATTTTAAACAATGTTGTCATTGTTGTGATTCGAACCTGTACTGATTAACAGCCATTATTATTTGCAGATTGACGCTCTACGATTATATTACATCCCTACTTCCAAAATCGTATTCTGGGAATAAATATATATATATATATATATATATATATATATATATATATATATATATATATATATATATATATATATATATATATATATATATATATATATATATATATATATATATATATATATATATATATATATATTGCACTGATGGAGTAAACATAAATCAATCTTCCTCTCCTTATATGGGTAAGATAACGGTCGCCGTTGTTATTAGTCAGCAGTATCGCCGAAGTAATAACAATGGCGGTCGCTTTTCATATGAAAACCTGGGCTATTTTATGTCAAGAACGTGAATTATAATAAATTAATCACGTAATGTTTTTCGTTGTTTTTATAGTTAGCAATTATTTTTACAAAACATCGAATCCTAAGTCGCTGGCAATGGACCGTTTACGGTCTATGGTCTACGATATAGACATGAAATAGCCCTCCAGCTATATTGATGAGAAAAAGTCAAAATTCCCTCATTGATAAATTCTTCTTGGGGATTAGGCAACATAATCATCCGATACAAATAAGATATGCAAAGCACATGGCTTGAAGGAACTCATATTATAGTTGTGTAACAGACAGAATCAGAACACATAATCCTGACTTCTTTTTTATCGATTTTCTGGAATCGGGTAAGAGGGAGGGAGTGTGGCTTTGAGATATTTACAGTCGGGGACTTGTCTCCCTTGCGGTTAGATGCACGATTTTTACTGCTTATGGAAATAATGATTACTCATGTCTTTGTAACGTTTTAGGATGATGAAAATTCTGCCTGTCTGTGGGTTTGTAATTAATATTCTCTAATGCATAAAAATATATGATAGGCAATGAGTGATTATAAGAGGAACAGAAGCTATATTTCACACATAGTTTTGTTTATTAGATCTATCCTAACAAATATTCCCAGAAATTCGCTCGCTAAATAACAATATGTCCATTTTATCACAGTGTTCCTGTCATATCTAACAAATACTTTGGAATTTCTCGAATTCTAATACCTCCGAATTTGTCAGTAAACAATGAATAAGGGTCATAGTCCATTAGCACTTTCACATACCTTTTGTCTGTTTTCATTGCAGATAAATAGCTTAATAGCATAGAATAACAGGCTTATATTTAAGATTTTAGCTCTGTTTCTTATTCCATCTGGCACTTTATTCCAGTAATTAGACAAATATATTTTTATATAAGAGATGTCCCAAACAAATTTATTCTTCGCGAATAGATTTTCAAATCTTTACCTTGATATTGATCGTGAAGCAGTGGAGTATAAGCATTCCGAGTGTGAATTACATTAGGATTCGAAGATTCAAGATGCAAAGCATCTCGATACAGCTAGCAGTATGAAGTGTGATCTAGAAATGTATATTATTTCCTGTCGTTGAGGACAAATTTGCTGATGAACAAGGTATAATACCTCAAGACGATCAGTTTTATGTATCTAGAAATGTATATTATTTCCTGTCGTTAAGGACAAATTTGCTGATGAACAAGGTATAATACCTCAAGACGATCAGTTTTATGTATCTAGAAATGTATATTATTTCCTGTCGTTGAGGACAAATTTGCTGATGAACAAGGTATAATACCTCAAGACGATCAGTTTTATGTAGCAGGAAAATCCCGGTTGAATGTAAAAGACTAAAATGTTTACTTTTAATATGTCTAAGCATCAGATATTACGAGAGATGTAATTTATTTTATGTTTTGTTTTATTGTAATCCAATAAGATCTTTAGCAGATCATCAATATACATGTTGGTGTTTTAACTGTGAGTTGGTTATAAACTTTTCTTTAAATGTGCAATGAAATCTATCGATAGCAACACTTTTACTTTCATTTTTAATGACGTACTTGATGACGTACTTGATGACGTCACTCTGCGTCAGAAAACTGCTCTAATTGCCTATTAAAAAAATCAGCTCATTGATCAGTCCAACTTTTATTGTGATTTCTCTGTACTGATAATAATGTCTCTTAACGAAAAAGTTATAATTTCACCTGTTTTATGTGTGACAGGCACAATAAAGGCGTATTCACTAAAGATATAAACTGTGTTCATAAGATATATTTTGTTGTCGTTGTACTGTGAAATGTTTGATGTATAGGCATGATCTGTTGTCCAAATGTTTTTAATTTTTAAGTTAAAGGAACCTTTGATCGAGGAAACGTTTTGGGAGGGTCTGTAAAGTTCATGTGAAATTATATCTTCGAGCCGGGGGTGAGTCGAATGCTTTCCACTAAGCGGCATCGTTCAGGATGCTTGCATCCCAATGACAAATTTCTATCTTGTTCAAATAATACCTTGCACTAGTGTACGATGAATTCGTTCTCGCAACCTTTGTAATTGCTTGTAAAGATAAAATTGTAATTTCATCGTTTTCCAAGCTTGGTTTAGGTCCCAAATGTTTTGCAAATTTTCGATAATATTACGTACTGTTTAATTACATCACCATGAGGTAGACCAACTGAATTAAAGGAGTTGTCGTAAACCGCTATCCATTGTGTACCAGACCCATTGTTAAAATTTTGAATATTTATTATACAACTTTGGCAGAAAGCTGACGTTGTTGACAGAGATCGAAGCTCTTCGAATTGTGATTGGACCTCTAGCGGTCTAAGTTCATGTATTTAAAACTCTCCTTTAAACCCGTTGATATATTTCAGTTTCTATTAAATCTCAAAGTTGTTGACCGTCGGATACCAGTTAGCATCACCCATTTTCCACGTCCAATCCCCAGGATATTGGGAAGTAAACTTCCCGCTATTCCTGCTAGAAACGGTATTATGAATGCACTTTTTATCGATTTGTGGTTCCTCTTTTCGGTTCTGGGGTTTTAGTTGTTTTACATTTCGCTGCTGTTTTATGTTATCCAGGCATTTTGTATTATAAGCGTTAAACAAATGTGAAATGCTTCGAGTATTTTAACACAATTTGTTTTCTAGAATCATCGGACACAGCTTTTTGTACTTACACCTGATATTGTACCTGATAATGGCAATAATTTCGGAGGTACCGTTTATACAATAATTCCATGTGCAGGACCCATAAATCATCCACTTATTTAATTCCTTCAAGCTGTTGAAGTAACTTCTTCTGCTGATAAATTTAATATAAACGGTTTTTGTCGTTTAACAATAGCTTGAGTTAGTTTCCTAACTTGTCCTGGCGATACATTATATCTCGTGGATAACATATTTCATTGGAGTTTGATGTTCTGAATTCAAAGACTATTGCTTGACAATGACAAGAGATGCTCCACTTAATGGATACAATAGACAAGCCAAGAAGACACTGAATAAGGATTAAACTATGTACTTGTATATACATACCAGATTTTGCCTTTTGTGTCATGATAAATTTATTTATATAGCACTTTTGCTGTTTCCTAAAGTGTTACATGAACATTACATGTGAAATGTTATTATGTAAAGCAACCTTAAATATATGAAAAAACTATGTTTATAATTAGTAATTGAAACTCAACTATCTACACAATATACATATACGTAAAATATAAAAACTTAAATATCTTGGAAAGAGAAGTAGCCAGTCAGCTCTTTTAATTGTATTATTTGAATTCAGAACATCAAACTCCATAATAAATAGCACATTTTATCTCTGAAGCAGACGCTTTCTAAAATATTGTAGACTAGTGCACTTTTTTCAATAATCCAGTTTATGGTATTGTCTGTTAAAATAAATGTTTCAAATTCTGCAATGCAATTCCAAGGAACTATTAACAAATTAAATCATTTGCTCAACTCCATTACAAGCTCAATCAACTGCAAAAATGAGTGATTTTCTAGTTCTATGGCTTACATAAGAAATTTATTTAATATGACAGCACAATAGATATTCAGTTACTATAATATGTCAAGGCTTTCAATGATTATTTAGTTATTTCGAAATATTTAATTTTCAGTCACCAAGCTGTTCCAGTTTTAACAATTCACAAACTAGGACAGTCTGTCCTTAATATGGAACAAATATCTTCCTTGGATTATGTAATGTTGTTTACGTTCATAGACCTTGAGATTTATGAATGAAAATAACGCTATGTATTATACATGTACACATCCTTACAGTATAACCCGCTCATGGAAAAATATTTTTATAGACTCTTATAAACACTATCATTATAAAGTAATATCCTTGATATGGATATACATAACAATAAAGAAAATTGTAACAGCGAATTCGATTAATACTGTCCAGACACTGTTCTTCTAACCATTTACGTTTCAAATCAATTGGAGAATTAAATGTATTAATAATAATGATAATGCTTCCTTGGACCCAATCAATATAAATTGATGAAAGAGTGTATTTTGCTCAGTGAAACTTGTGGAAATGATTTAGTAATGTCCATAAAAATTATTAACTTTGGAGATAGCTAAACTTTTTATTAAATATATCTTTCCAAATAGGACTTAAATTCCCTGCTCACATGTTGGTAATTGCCCAAATGCTTAATGGGTAATCTAAAGTTGTATTTTTCTACGTTTCACCTAGATAACAAACGTATTACATTCCAAATCAAGTTTTTATTCTTGAATTGATATATCAACTCTACCGCCGGTCCAAACTCCTTTTGTGTCTCTTGCCTATTTTTATTCCCTTAATATCTTTATTTTAACTTTAACAGTTGAGTATTTAGTGCAGTTGCCAAAAATAACCGATTAATTAAGTCAGATCATCAGTAAAGCAAATTCGTTTTATTCCGTCGTCAGTCAGTTTGACAACGTTTTCAATCAAATAGCCACGCATCTTTCACACATTCATGTTTCTTAATTTCTTTCTAAGAAGTTCACTGTAGGATTGTGGTGTATTTCCTGATTATATGTGTAGAACCCGTGAGATCTCTGAGGTTTTGTTTGATTTTATTCATTTTCTGTCAGTACATAAATTTGCAAATGATTGGTTTATTTATTATTGTCGTCAAATTGTTCTAGACGATGTACAATGATTTTGTTGTTTTTCGTGATGTCCACTGCAATTTTGAGTTTCAAACACGAGACAATTTTCTTTGTGCACTGTTCTTTTGTTTACGTATTTACTCTGGCCTCCACGCCGTAGATGTTGACGTTTCAAACTAAAGCGCGTTGCTCTAACGCAACCATCTTTCTATTTAGATTCTCAGGTATGACACTGAGACTTCTTATGGAATCTTCTGAATTGAGTTCTTCAAATTTATATTTCTTCCTCCCATCCTCACATTTCTGGAGTGAAGTCTAATGGAATCCCTCTTAGCTATTTCATTTTCGTTCTTATTTCTGCCAGTTCCATTCTTAGCTCTTCCTATAATACATCTCTTCTTTCTAATGTTGATTCAAATACTTTAAGTGTGACGATTTCATTTAAGTTTCTGCAATATACTCTCTTTTAACCACTCTTTCAATAACCATAGCAAGCACGTCTATCCGGATTTTTCCTCTCAAGCGTTGAATCTCACTGAAGCTGATTTCATTTTAATTACCGTATGGATCTTTGTTGTGCTAGGGGTAAGGGTGTGCTTTAATCTTTACCCTGAAATAAGATACTCTGCCATATACTGTTTTCCTTTTGCACTTCAATGTTTGGAATCGTCTCTAGGAAAGTTAACATCCTAAACCTCGGGACCTTTGATATAAATGTTTTATGAATGTTCCAATCTTCTTGGCATTCTGATTTATTGGATCACGTCTCAGGTGAAAATCAAAGGAATATCAAGCCCATGTACAGTAACGCTCAGTTTCAAGAAATATTTATTATCTCATAGGAAATTACACTGGTACCATATAAGTCTACCAGAAATTTTAATGTTTAAGAAAACAGGAAATGAGTGAACAAAACAGCTTTTATGTGATACGAGTACTTATTTCCTGATGTTCCAAAACAAGTAAAGTCTTCCATGACTTTGATATTGTTGACTCTACACCTGTGAAACAATATCCTTGCATGATCAATTCTCTCAAGCAGGAATGTTTGAAGAAAGAAATTCAATATTTGATGGAGAATGATTTTACTGAACCATGTAAAAGTAACTGGAGTTCACCATATACTTTTTTATCTAAACCTCTAGAATATTTAGTATGTTACTTGCTATAAAACGTGACCAGTGTCACCATAACTAATTGAATTCCATTGTCAAAAATACATGATTTGCTCGACAAAATTGGAAATGTAAAATATGTCATCAAGTTGTACCTTTTAATGGATTCTGGCAAATTATGCTCACGGAAAGAGCAAAATAACGGTCTGGATTTGCAACTCTAGACGGGTTTTATTAGTATAAAGTGATGTCCTTTGGAATGAAAATTCTCCGGCAACATTTCAATTTCTAATGAACACGTTAGCATCTTGTATATATTATTGTGACACGTACATAGTGTAATCATCTACAACGACTACTGGAAAGATCTCGTCGAAACCATTCGGAAATTCTTAAATTGACTCATTGGTGCTAATCTGACTGATAAGTTAGGCAAAGGTAACTTTTGTCATGTGTGTGAAAACAGTTTTAGGATATCTTGGGGACAATGTCGAGTTAAACCTTTTAAAATTGAAGTTCAAGGCAGTCTCTGAATTCCCAGTATATATTAATAAAATACAAGTGATGCAATTATTAGGTATGTCGGGATGTTATCGGAAAATTTGCTCACATTTTTCCATAAGTGCCAATATCTCTAAGATATGTTGAGTAATAAATCAATGTTTAATTGGTCTGAAAATTGTCAAAAATCGTCGGATAAATTGAAAGCATACATAAAGGTGACCAGCTGATAAGCCAATTATTTAAAATGTATGATGACGCAAGTGGTAAAGGGGTGTGTGACGTTTTGATTCACGAAGTCAAAAATTGGTTTAGATCATCTTGTGCTATAGATTTCTAACAACAAAAAAAACAAGTAAGCAAGTACCAGAAAAATATTTCCACAACTAACACGAAATGCTTTGCAATTAAAGTTTATATTAGTTCAACTCTGTCCCGAGTTGTATTCATTCATCATAATCCAGTTACTTTCATTAACAAAATGAGAAATATAAATCAAAGATTGTTAAGTTGGAGTTTATCGCTGCAAGAATACAACATTGACATTAGACATATGAAAAGATAATGTAGTTGCAGTAAACTCTCACAAGTATAGAAGTACTATATTGCTTTTTTGCATATAATGTGTAAATAAAGTGCATGTCATTTGTAAGATATCTACCTAAGTAATTTTAGTATCATATGCATTGCTGATTAATATGTTAAAAGTATTATTAATTAAATATTTATTTTATGAGTACAGTTGTTATGTACATTTAATATATATTGTATGCTTAACATTGGTCCATGATTTAGGTTGTACTTCAGATTATGGGCACTCGTACCATACGCACAATTGGAGGGGAAAGGGTGGAGTGAGGTTCAAAGTGATGTGGAGTGAAATAGAGGAACGATATAATCTTAAACAATGTATGATGATTACATTTATAGCTCTGGTCTTCAATCTTTGAAATGAGAAGGGGAATTTGCATGAGTGCTTCAAGGTATCACTTTCACTCCATGTTGAAATCGCAGCATTGATAACGTGCCTAAGGTGTATTTTCTACTAGATTAACGTACATTTTTTACTCGCCCCACGAACTTTAATCTCGCATAAGGTGCATTTTCTACATGCCACACAAACTTTTAACTAAAATTTATACATGGGTGCTGACGGAACACGCTGAAAGAGTATTCTCATTTTTTCTTACGCTTTCCCTTCCCTTGCATTCACCATAGCCATCTCGCGCCTGAGAAACATGAAGTTCCCCTCTTCGTTGTGTAACAAAGTTGTTAATAATTTGCCTACAATGCTCGCTTGTAAATTGCAAGTTCATTTTGTCATTTTCTTTGCTTTAATACATTTTAGAATATTTTTAACATTTGAGATGCAGATATTTGCAATAGTAAAATTTCAAAAAATTAAATTTCTAAAATTCAAAGCTCCAGACAAAGTATTATCAACATAAACAATTACAACTATTTGTCAAAATTGCGAGAAATAAAAACTGAACAACTAAATAAAGAACTTAAACAAATAACTTTAATTCGCTTGCTGCGTATATGTAATTAAATTGCTTGTGTGTATGGTTTAAAATTATTTTATTTCATTTTTGTTTCCTTGTATTTAATTGCAATGAATATTTTTTATCGGATTTGGATTCTATTTTTAGTAGTGAGATATATTTTTATCACAAAGTTTGTTTATTCAAAACGAAGAAGTGTTACGTGAGAATTAACATTTAGTTTGATTTATCCTGGTAATAGTGTCAAAAGAAAGTTACAATAATTGGTCAAAATCACGGGCATACTTTCTTTACGTGATCACTGTTTATAAACAACCTTTTCATGATTGGTTTTTAAGTGGAGTGACATTGTCCTACGTGTTAAATTAGCGTAGTAAGAGACCATATGACCAATCTCGCGAGATTTGAAGTGATGTTTTGAGATTAAATACGCTTCTTAATTTTTTTATGAGAGTCATTGAAGGAACAAGGTATGTGTGTTTTTGTATTTGTTGCCAAGATTGCTTGTTATTCGACTGATTGTTGGATTTAATAATTTATTCCCCTGGAGACTCAACAAGTTGACTTTTTAAAAAAATTCTGAAAGATATTCATGGAAGTTTATTCTGGAATTATTCGGAAACAAAAGACTGTAATTCAAGCGAGGAATTGTTGATATTCATACATTGGACTAAATTTGACGTCATAGCCTTTCATATTTTTTCGTCGTCGGGACTCGAACCTGGATTCCTATAGGACTTTTTAGTGATAGGACTTGTGTTTTCATTCAGAGTATCACATTTTGGATTATATCCACAGAGTTTAAGTCATATTTACAAATTTTTACCTTGTTGTCTAGGGAAATATATTGTTTTTTAAATATACAAAGCTTGATGACTTTCACTCTTTTCTTTGTTACTGAGTACGAGCCCTTGTCACGTAACATGCTTTTTATTTCACACTTTATTCTCATTTGCAATCGAAACCATTGATTGGACAATAATTACTTCATCCTATAATTCCATTAGATGAGTTGCATTGTAAGAACAATTTTAATGCGATAATCGCTCTATAAGGGACAGGTTACACTGTAAGCTTTGTGACTATTGCAGTAACATTGAGACGGTAAGTGACATTCATTCATGTATAGCTAACCTCCTAATAAACTTTTTGTTTTAGTAGCTGGAGTTCACTAACCATATAAAATATCTGAAGTGCTCATAAAATTCCCCGAGCACTATTAATGGAATGAAAAATGTTTAGAAATACTTTGGATGTATAAGAAAGAAATATTGAAACAAAAGGAATACGTAGCTACGATTCTTAACTTATATTAAAGGGAATTAGCTACTGAGTGATTTTACTGGACATTTTGTAATTAAATATGTATATTGATATTCAGGAATAAATCTAAGAGCATTGCGAGTAGGGCATTATTGCTTTATGTACTTTTTTGTGATTTTACTTTTGGTGAGAATTTAAAACAAAATTATGTACATTTTACCATGCAAAGAGATAAATAACAGAGTGAAGATTTTGAGCTCAATGGAGGAAATTATTGAAGTGATTTAGATTATGGAATATTTTGTTACATTTAGATATAGTTATTGGTATTTTGAATGTACATTATTATTAAAGTTCATTTTTAACAAAACTCTTTCCGATGTGTATCATATTACAACCTAACTTTTCTATCTTATTTCCAACTCCAAATAATAAATTAAACTCTTCAAAAATTATTCCAAACACCGAAGCATGTAGTTAACTCCACAAACTTATGGCATAGATAGATAGAAGTACCCAAAGTATAATTAACTCCTCAAGCTTATAACAAACACAAAATTCCCTTCAAACGTATGTCATACTCAGCAAACATAGCTAACTCTTCAATATTACGTCAAACACCTACAACATAGTTAACTCTTCAGATTTATGTCAAACACCTACAACATCGTTAACTCTTCAGATCTATGTCAAACACCGAAAAGTTTCGTTTTATCGTGATATGAAATATTAAATTCCTCTATTCCTTGACACAGAACAGACGAAACAAGGAATTGCGAAATCAAATCAAACCGTCGTTTATTTATTTACTTATTTGTTTACTTATTTATTTCATGGTTTGTTTTACGTGTATTTTTATAGCTGCTGTTGTGTTTCTGTATTTATGATGCTGTTCACGTGCAATAAAACCATCTTATCTCTCTTAATAGGTCTTATATTTGATTGAAATAATATGTATTATATCAGAAGACATTACTATTTTTCAAATGCGTAAAACACGACATCAAAGAAATTCTACTGAATTTGCTGCAAACTGGCATTTTATTATTATAAGCTTGCGTGTTACATAAACATTAACAGTATTCGTCATAAAAATTGTCAACACCTTTATAAGATGCTATTATCAGCATGAATGTCATAATAAACATCATAGTAAGTGTCAACGCCTTTTAAAATGTTACAATAGTTTAAACTTTGAAACATGCATACATACAAATACATTTTGTTACTATCCAGCCAATCTCTGCCGTCTTTGACTAGAGTTATTTAATAAGTGCGAAAGTTTTGCAAAGAAAAAAAACTAAAGTGGTATATATTGACTATCCACCAGGAACCCAGAAAAACATGAATGTAACCCACCAGCAATTTCGCTGTCATGTATTGTGCACTTTATCCAGACATCTTCGCCACTCTCCAAATAGGCCAGCACTGACACAGTTTTAGACTGCCAAATCTCTTTTGTAGTGGTTTGAAATACGTATCCTAAAATTTTGTTGCCATCGCCTGCTACAAGAAACGCATAGAAATCATGTCCACTTTGATTATCAATCGATAAGGTCAGGGCAAAGTGGTACGTTCCGGATACGGGTGCTTGAAAAACACCATGGTATCGATTATAGTAGTTGCCGACATTTAGGCGCACGTCATCGAATACTGCATGCTGATCCACTAAACATACGAACGATTTAGACATGAATGCCATAAATGCAGGTGTAGAGATGTTTTTTCGATGAAAATCTGCAATAAATATTTTAAAAATTACAATGAGTCAGATAACACCTTGCATACAAATAAATATTGTGATAATGGTATCTAGTGAGAAACAAAATAAGTTAAATTTGTATCCGCAATGAAACTATTTAGTTTGAAGCGTGTCCCAATGTTCATCATGTACACAATGATTAAGATTTCGATTGATTTGTTGCCATGCCCTTTGATTAATGACCTATCCACTAGACGCTATATTAAATTTCAGTGATTTTCTATCACATTTTCTTCCGGCTCAATATTCTTAGCACCAATAGATATTGTCCTTACTAGCAATCACTTCCCGAATTGCACATCATTTGCAAATAAAATACAACAGCTATTGTTCTTACTAGCAATTACGGTCCGAACTGCACATCATGTGCAAATAAGATGCAACAGTTATTGTTTTGACCAACTGATTGCCAACTTTCCGAATTGCAGGTCAATTGCAAGTAAAATGCAACAGTCATTCTTCTGGGTAAATAATTGCTCACTGTTCGAATTACAGGCCAATTGCAAATAAAATACAACAACTAATAGCTGATTGGTCACTGTCCAAAATGCTGGTCAAAATAGCTGGGTAGACTACAAAAATATGCCTATTTTTTTACGGAATTTCAAATATTTGAAACCTGATTCTTAACCTATTTTCTTTTCAATGTTAACTCTCAAACATTTTACCGATTCTTCTTTGCATGTATATTATGTACTTTCTAAATGTAATTTTTTTGGAGTAAATTAAAAACTCTTTGCTGTAAATATTTTAATTAAGGGCAACATGGATATATTACAATTATTTTATACACTTTTTAGTTTAAATTTCCAGAATATTGTACGTATGTGTACTGAATAAAATATTCTTGGCTGAAATATAAAGTAAGATCGTAACAGAAGTAATATGAGGCATTTTAATTCGAAAAAGTAAATAACGTTACGCCGTAGGTTTACAAATGAGAAACAATATAGCGTCAAATAATACTTCGCTCGCAACTTCGAGGCCATTCTTGTAGATCATAACTCAAATAAATGTCGATTCGGACTATTTTGGCTAGTTAAGAATAAAGTGTTGACTAAGAAGTGGTGAAAGCATCGAACTAGTTTCCCATTTGTAACTTCGTGCTCAGTCTTACGATTAATCCAACATAAGTATTAGTCGAGGTAGGCCAAACAGATGACGGTCTCTTTTTGTCTAATAAAAATTTCCGATGAACAACATATATATTTCCCTGTAAATTACTGCACCGACATTTATCTGACACATTTTTCACACGCATAAATTGCAGGGTATATTGCGACTTAGGAAGATTTATAACGTCAAACGGAAATTTGAACATGGGAAAATTATACAGCATGAAAGGGGACTGACATTACACAGCCTACGCTTACTTGAGTGTCAAAATTTAAACTCTTACAGTGTTAAACGAGAATTTAACACGAGAAAATATTATGGGATGAAGCATATTGTTCAAGACCCAATTTGTATTACTAACAAAGTTACCACGCATTCATTATTATCTAGCACCCGGCCCTAACCGCTTCGGTGGCCTAGTGGTTAGAGCGTCCGCCTCGGATGAGAGAGGTCGTGGATTCAAACCCCGGTCGAGCCATAACAAAGACTTACAAAAATGGTTATAACAGCTTCCTCGCTTGGCGCTCAGCGTTAAGATGTTAGTGCTAGGACTGGTCGACCTGGTGTCAGGATAATTTGACTGGGTGGGACATAATGCCACATGTCTGTGGTATAATGCCCCAGTGCTGGAAATCACTATAAACTATCACACTGCAGACATCGTAACAATATGACTGAATTTTTTTTTTAAAAAAAATCATAATCACACACTCACATACGCAATCGGCTCTCAATTAATATCCATCACACACTTTTTGATTACTATCCAACACTCTCTTAGATACTTATATACACATAACGTACTATCTTAAAAGATGGGTAGGATGTAAAAGAATGATAATGAAATATACAGACACTTTCGTAGACCAACGCGCACACACACACACACACCATCTACTGTCTACAGTATTTTTAGACCAAACGAACAAAAATATTAGTTTGAACATAGATATATAAGGCAAACATATAACATAAAACATATTTTGGTTAGGTATTGTGATTAGCGTTTTTCTTATCTAGACATCTGGGTGGCCCTCTAAAAGAGCCATTGGGGTTGTAATCCAAAGATAGTGGACACATATCTTACATCTTCAAAGTCCTTTTTCCGCAAAATCTCCTCGGAGCCGATTTGTAGACTAAGAAATGCTTTAGGCAAACTTTCCTTTCTACAATGGTTCGCCTCTTCCATATAGCTGTACCCATAATCCTGGCAATTTCGTCTGATGTTTTTGCATAATACCAAAATATGTGGATTAAGCAGCCTGCTAATGGTCAATGACTAAAATTTTACCCACATTTTGACGGGTTTTCTTGAAAAATGTTGATACAATGTGCCAATGCGTTTATTCAAGTTGTCTAGGATCGTTTACATAATGAACTTGTTTAATCCTCACACTTTTGTGTTTGTAGTATAATCATATTGTGAGTCCACACTTGGTGAAGGTATGTTAGATCATGTACTAGAAAGGACGCTTATCTCCACTATAAAAAGGAAAGAGATCCATGAAAATATCATTGTTACCAGAAACGCCGACCAAAGAAAGATGAATTCGACATAGCAATCGTATGATGAAGTTCGATGAACTCGAATACGATGCCGTACCTTGCGACCAATGCTATACATTACGACATAAGCAATACAGCACAAACATGCCGCTCTATCGAAAACGATGCAGTTCGACCTTGCCACTCTGATATAGAAAGCAATGCAACACGACCTTTCTGCCTCTATAGCTAAAGCGATGTCTTTTTTGTGCCTACCTATCGATGTTATCAATGTACTCTTATTGGATATTTATTTCAAAAGAAGAATATGTGTTTCATGTAGCTTTGCCTTTCTTTTTTGACTTTGAAAGTCAAATTCAGACTTTCCGAAAGAGGCCTACAGATCACAACCCCCATTCATAAAACGTTAGCCAGAGAATAATTTATTTACCTGGCTTGAAGAGATCAAATAGAGAGTTTCAGTTGGGTATGAACAACTACGAATGTGAGTATAAAGATTCAGCTTTCCTAGAATACACCAGTCTCCGAGATGTCGCTACAATCCATTAGTCGGTCTTAATTATTATTCTCATCAATACTTTAAAAGAGAGAATTAGATTACTTTTGGAGCTGTTATGATGCATTTACAGAGAGTTTGTGCAGATTCAAACATAACGCAAAGAACAAATCATTCACTACGAAGAAGTTTTTATTACAGATGCCTGAATGTTACACAAAGAGCTGATTAGTTGGAAAGTACTATAATGTTCAGACACTGATCAATGAGCACCCGCCTCATGTAAGAC
Organism: Potamilus streckersoni; assembly: GCA_016746295.1. Lineage (NCBI taxonomy): Eukaryota > Metazoa > Mollusca > Bivalvia > Unionida > Unionidae > Potamilus > Potamilus streckersoni. The sequence goes on along the minus strand of JAEAOA010000316.1, from coordinate 797,399 downwards.
TTTGGATGTCACAACATCTACTCACGATGTTGCAGTGATACTCAAAATTATGTGTAGCGATTACCGGGAAAGAATAAAAAAAAAGTTACAGGCTTATTGAAAATTTAAGTATCACTTCAAAAACAAAAACTTACTACGTGTGATTTCAGATGGCATACGGACTGAATTTCTTTGATATTCTGTACCTGGAGATTCCATTTTTGACAAACATGTAGCTATATACAAAAGACATTTATGTAAATTGACTGTTAATGACTAGGGACTAAGTTTTTGACTCAAGTTATTTTCCCAACTGGATGACATATTTGTTACTCGACGAGAGAGCGGACGTGGTCCTCCCATTTATAATTGGAAGACATGAGAGGATAAATGTTACAAAAAACAAAACATTTTGCTTGGTTTTGTTACAAGTGATGAAAAAGATAACGTGTTTGATATCGAAAACATTCTCAATCGAACAAAAAGCACTTAAAGTGGGAAAACATCAATTTCAAGAACTGAAAAGTCGCTGTAATGGATATCCAACCAGTTTCAATTCGTGGATTGCTGCTTCACAAGTCATCGACAATAAACTTAAGAGCATAGGACACCACCATGCCTTTAAATACAGCAAAATTTCTTTCTCCGAGCTTCTCTTTCCAAGAACTACACAAAGTCAGTCACACTAGGTGTGGCTTGAAGAAAAAGTTCCTAAAATGGAATCGACGTTAACCCTGCGTGGTGTATTGTGTCATTGGAAGTGCAATTGGATATTTGAGGTTTGCAGCAAGGAGATAAACAACTGTGAACAATTTTATTTAGCAGATATATTGGTTATATTCTTCTCAGTCATTCTTTGACATTTTACTAAGAAAAACAACAACAACAGTTACTTTAACAATGCCAATCGGTTAGAACAACAGTTACTTCTATTTGAAAGCCAAAATACCAACAATCCTGGGAAGATGTAAAAGTAGCTTCAGTCAACAAGCCTATGCATTCGTTTTTCAGCGAACTGATTAACAAACAATTCAGCAAAAACATAGACACATTCCCTTATTTAGTGTATCTTTGAAAATCTTTTGACCTAGGAAAAAATTTTACGCACTTATGTATGTTTCTGTAGTATTGAAACCTAACACTATGGATGCTTTCAACGACATAGATTAACAGCATCCGAAATAAACACAGCACATGGGTAGAAAGATATATCCTTTGCATGTGCACATTTGGTGCAAGACAAGCGTTTATTAATAAAGTGGGATTGAATTTGATATGTGGTTGCAGGACAAGACTTTTTTGAATAGAGTGGCTGCATACCTGATACCTCGTGTTCCATTTGATGTCTAATACTAATGAGTACACAAAAACATGCAAAAATCAAGATTGTGTGCGACAAGTAGATGTATTACCTAAACTAAGAAAGTTCGTCCGACGAACACTGACTAGAATAATACTCCGGTATTCTCCACAACGTGTGGAAGAATAAACTTTTATGGTTGTCTCTTGACTATTATGAATTTATCCAAGATTGGAGACATCTTTTATAAGTCAACTACCAGAATGTTTGCTTATCGGGATCTGATCAGTGTGGCTCTCAAAGGGACTATTAAATAAAATTCTTATAAGTTCTAACATTTCAACGCGTCAACGATAGAAGTAACTCGAAATGATCAAACCTTGTGCTACCGATTGCTTGAACAAAATCTAGTCCAGAAAAAGTACTTGAGATCTTAGCTGACACTGTTCAAAGCCACATGACAACTAGGAACCAACTATAGCCACAGTCGTTCGTTATACAATCACGCAGGAGAATATGATTTGCAATGATTTGATTCCATTTCAGACTATGGCAGAGACGAGGGACATTTCCACCCTATAAACTCAAGCGTAACATCAGTTTGCACTCTTTATGTTGAACACTGTTAACATTATCTTGTATGCAGAATTCTATAATACTAATGAAGCCAACAGTTTAACACAGGCGATTATAGACTATTAGGAAAAAATATAACTTAAGAAATTAGGCGAAGAGGATGTTTTCTATCAAGGCCAACAGCAGTAAACACAAACAAGACAACTACAGTCGTTATATTAAGATAGTCATATCAATAAAACATGAAGACTACTGTTTCGCTCGTAACTTGGCTGAATAAATTATGGACCTAACTGGACAATATTGTCATGGTTCCCAAATTGATCATTCCGGTCATTACCAAAACAATAAATATTTGATGATAAATCCAGAAGACAAGCATAAAGAGTCTCTGGAATAAGCATGGACACCATCTCAGAAGAGTCTAAAAAGTGATAAAAAGACTCGAGTGACTATTCTTCACCTTCATTGACGTCTTTAGCAACGAAACGCTTAAAAGCGCTTGTACAATAAAGTACAGAAATGAAGTTACTTAAAAAGACATTTTAAAGTAATAAAAATAATGTTTGATTAATAACTTATAATTATATATGATAAAAATGAATAACTGGAACTTCTGGCACCTCTTGGAATCCTGTGGTGTGCGACCAAGGTAAACGTCCTCATCGAATACCTAAGGATATTCGAAGTCAATGTCATCAACCCAGACGACAGTTATTGCCCAAGAACCCATTTGTAGCCTTCTAATTTCCCAGAGCCCGCAGTTTGGAACATTGTGTCTGGAGGGAGACTCGTCGACTTTATGAGAAGGACTTCCGTTTCTGCTCAGTTACAAAATGTGAGACATACAAGGATAAGATTCCACTGTGGGTGGACAATATTGTAAGTTTTTAACAATGTAGTCTTGGATTTATCTTATTTATTTATTTTGTTATTTATTTTGACCGCGAGTACCCTTGAATCAATAATGAAAATAGAATATTGGTTTGGTGAAAGTTATGGCAAGCAAATATCTTCGGCACAGAAACACAAAATGAAAATGTATTAGATCATGGGAAGTCAGGTCTGACTCTATAGCTTTGATAACCATGGAAGTACATTGATATTAACTATTTTGGTATTTGTAGATAAAGAAGAAAGGATTAGTCATGATCCCACTCTTCATAGTTGATGTTTCAGTACATTTATTGATTACGAACCTGTGGTGTTAAACAAAGTAATAGAAAAAGATAACACAAACAAGTTTAGTAAAATTAACAAATACTGTTTTCCGAAGAAAAAAGTAAAGATTTGAAAGTAACTTAATGTATTGTGAATTAAATACCGAATAATCCTAAACGTTCGATCATTAGTCTAAACGTATATTTCTTTGAATAAATTCACAATAATCCCATAATAGTAACTTTTTCCTAAATGCAGATGAACACCTTGTAATTTCAGTGAATATTTTAAATATAACATTCCTCTCAACTTATATTTTAGCACAAATGAACATATACAGACTGTCACTTGACTTATGACTCAACAAAATGAACTGGGCTTAAGTAATTAATTAAAATGGAAATCACCATCAAACTCGTAAACAAGATCACTTCAGGTACACCGTGGTATTTCCAAGGAAACAACCAATATCATAGACTCAGATATTAGTAAACAATATATGCATAACTTACACATTAGTCAAAAATAAGGGAATTGTCAAGCAGGTCTTTGTCCTCAAGTACTGAAAAGATCAAGCAAGCCGTATTGATAATAAATAATATTGTTAAAAAAAATTAAAGTTTTAAAAAATAAATGGTATTGTCTTGGTTTTATACCACAAATGTTAGCATTTGTATATGATCCTTCATATTATTTCTGTCAATCTTTACATTTATAATGTTTTGTGCACGTTCTGGAGAAGACACTACGCTGTAGTCAAACCCATAGTGAGACCTCCGTGTCCTTTCTATTGTCCTTAATATTTCTACTGTCAAGGCCACTTACACCTAATTGAAAAGAGATGTTACTAAACTCATTTCCAAATTTTGTTTGTCTGTTTACTGAAACCCTTTCTGCTCAGAGTGATTGTGTATCTTTAGGTACATTGTATGTTTAAACACTACCTAACATGTGTGTATCAAACATATCTCAGTTCAATGTTGATAAATGTGTGCACGGAAGAATTGTTTAATAATGGTCAGCAAACTTTCTCTTATTTTCAATTCTTTAAAACAGATGCTCTTCTACACGTTCGGAAATTTGTGCTATAAAATATTTTTCTCTACTTCCGTTCTTAAAACATATTAAACGGGGTGTTACCAGTCTTGGCATTCATTCATTCTCAGCCAGAGACCAGCCGCCCAGTCATCAACATTGTGCCGCGCTTGCTGTAGTTGAAAGCGGACATGGGCCAACTATGAGGTATTTCCATCCTACCACGAGCAGCTAATGGTTTAGGTATTGCTTAATACAAGAAAGACAGGACCTTAACTGCGTATTCGTGGCAGTAAGACACAGCTGATAACCAACATACCATTCTAAAGTAGTGGAGGAATACTAACGAGGACCAGCAAGCAAAACCAGCAAGATCTCTCTACGGTGTAGGTACGCAAAAGCGATAGTGTAACTACTGAGGAGTTATCGGGAAGTGGCCAACGCAGCGGTTGCCAGTCTAGAAGTGTAAAAGCAGATATATAAGCTGGTCGAGTGGTGGCTCCTATTTTCCAGAACAGGAATGATTAAGAAATTATCTTTCAGTAAATTAACCAGTTAAAAAAGACCATATTGGTCCTACACGACTTAAATTCTAGATTGTTGGATTGGGTCTTGCCTCACACCGTCGTTCCTGTAGAAACAAAATACAGTTAGCCAGCACTGCAAAGTTGGTAACTGAGTACAATCATGAAACGTATGTTACTGAGTGCTACATCTCCTGGAGAAAAAGAGAGAGAGAGAGAGAGAGAGAGAGAGAGAGAGAGAGAGAGAGAGAGAGAGAGAGAGAGAGAGAGAGAGAGAGAGAATATAATTAAATTATGCAGTGAGGATCATCAGAGAAGTGCTAGATGGAGAACTTCAGAAAACAAACGGCATGGACGGAAAAGTAGACGTAGAAGCAGAATATGAAAGAAAGTGAATCTCCGCACACTAATAATGCAAACTTAATGATTCACCAAGAATATATGCGACAGGTGGGAAAAAGGAATGGCTAACGCAGCAACCAATAGTAAGCATTTATCAGCAACAAACACAACAGTCTTAGGACAGAGAAATGTAGGCCAGTGAGCCTGATATTAGGCTCAATTTTTCTGTGTCCAGATCCTATGAATACTCAGATAAGTTGTGTGCTTGATGTGTAGTTGTCCTGCACATCGATAAGCGTCAATAATCCATGACATAGCCAAACGAAAACTGAAACAATGTTCGTGTGTGTGTTTGTGATAGAGAGAGTGTGTGGGGATATGGTTCTGTGCAAGTGATCATCCTTCTTTTGAATCATATCCCCTTTTATGTAAAAGTATCTTTGTGCGCATGTATGTAAGTGGATGTTAGGTGTAATCAAAACGTATGTTCTGGAAAGTAATCAAAACGCCGGGTTTTGGATAATGATCAAACTTTCGAATGTTGAATAGCAATCATAAATTTGGCCTTGGATTTGTTGCTGTTATAGGGTTTAACGCAATTTTCAGCACAAGATAGTCTATACATGGCCGCCAGTATCAATAGTGGAGGAAGAACCCTGGAAAAAACTGGGAAGAACAACCGACCCACGAGAAACTATTGGCAGGCTTTCTCACTTACCCACGTTAGCCGAGTCTGGACTCGAACTTACGCAGACAGAGGTGAGATGGCAGTGATCCGTAACGGTCAGCGCTTTAGACCACTTGGCCACTCGTGGATGGCCTTGGATAGTAATGTAAATTAGTTTGGATTGTATTATGATACCATACATTGTTCCCATGTTAAATTCCAGTTAGACGCTCAAGTGACATAATGTTAAGACTCCGGTCTGACGCTCAAGTGCTCCACATTACTACTTTTGCCGTTCTAATGCTACCTAAAGTCCACCTTTCACTTAAGTCACCTGTCCTGTTTCATCGTCCATTGTCGAAAAGTCTCGGTGCTATTATTTTGATTTCCTTTCCATAGATTCTAATCACGTGCATGACAGTGTCATCTTGAATCATCGATTGTTCTTACCTGGGAAGAATATAATTTTCATTATTATGTATGCATGATACAACCTGTTTTTCCGCAAAGCATGTTATAACATGGCCCATGTGAGATGACCTCACAGTATAAGAGCAACATAAGTGTGACGTCATCGACTCTGCTGTGAATCTATATCAGTTATTTCTAGCGATAACTAAATTTTACTTGCAAATCGGCCACAATAAAAACTAGGCTTACCTGCTTCTTCATTTAGCATAAAATATCTTCTTTTAAATATACAAAAAAAATCGAATCAATTGCAACATAAATTTTTATCGAAGATTAGCCATTTTAATTGCAAAAATATTCTTTGTTGAGAGCTTGAAAAATCACCTTCAGATGTTATTTACTGCCTCAGCAGGTGGATAATTATAAAACAAATTAAATGATAATAACAAAACTTAATGATTGCACATGAATGACAATCAATGTATCGATCGTTGGAGTTACATAGTTTTCTTAAAAAAGAAAAGCTGCAGAGAGGGTAAACAGACACCATTGCCTGAGACTTTTATTTAAAAAATAAAGGTTCCAGCAGAGGCTGAATAAAAAGAAACGTCAACAACGCTAAACCAAAGTCTCTAACTTTTCTATTTCCACACCATTATGTATTTAATCGTATAATAAAATCTTTGGTTAGCTTATTTTTGTTGACGTGATTCTGTTAAGCAACAACTACAATCGCGTCAGGAATCTCAAGTTGCATTTGAGGAGGATACAAAACAATTATTTAAACCTATCACGGAGACCACTAAAGGTATTTAACCTTTGTTAGAAAAAAAACAGATAAAACAACTGAACAAAATAGCAAAAAGAACTAAGAAAACAAAAAAGATTCTAGAAAACCTTCCAGAAGAAATAGCTGCTGCGATGCCAATCCCGGAAACACCCGAGAATATGGACCAGGTAGAAGATGATGTAGCACTAATAATACCAGAAGCTGAATTAATAGATAAATTTAATAAAGAAACTGTTAATGTAATTAATAACCTAAACATACAACAATTAGCTGAATTTGATTTGTATAGTTTTAGTCGAAGAGATAAATTAATGAAACCTGAACACGCTAAAGATATTAAAAACAGTGAACAATGGCAAAAATCATTATATCTCATACTCATAAATGTTAAACAAGCTAGAGCTGATGATCCATTATATTAGGATTATGTTAAGGTAATTAATAAATTAAAAGAATCAAAAAAAGAGGAGAAAAAAAAACAAAGTAAAAAAACCTCCAAAACAAAAAGAACCATAACCATTTGAGCAATCACTTCGTGATTATCCAGTCCCACCAAAAACACCATCAAAACAAACTAAAATCCAAGTGAAGAAGAAGAGGAATTTTAAGACCCTCCTGGTGCAACTGGAAGGGGTCTAGGAAGTGGTCTTATTACTTGTCCCAATAATGTTCTTGCTGATGTTGAACGAGTAGAAATTCTGATTGGAGGAAATGAGCTTGTAATAATTCCCCATAAATTATTAATGAAGCAGCAGATATCTGTAAACGATTATTTAGTGGTGGTATTATGGACATTGATGTGTATCAGTCTCTCATTAATGAAATTGCTGATGATTATTATAGTGACTAAGTCACAGTAATTAGATACAATTAGTGATAAAGTTAATTAATAATTAAATGAATGTGCATGGTGCTCAACGTGGACCTACCATGGTTAGGGTAATACACTTTCGATTACCAGTATACAAAGCAACCTACGGAGATAGACTAGGTGATATTGTTCATGGTCTGTTTAGCAGAATAGCCCCAATACCTAAAGCAAAGCAGCTGGGTATAAAAGCTATTGATGTTGTTCGTGAAAAAGGTTTAGACGCTGCTGGTAACCTTCCTAGCAAAGGATCGAAGATAGACAATCGCGATTAGCACGCAAACCACAACCCGTCCGACCTCAACTAGTGAAATTGCCCAGCACTGAAGTGATGCCCGCAAGTGTAAGTAAAATAATAAATCAAGCCGCTAATCAAAAACTAGCGGAGTTGGTTGATGTCCCAGTGTCGAAAAAAGAAAAAAATATAATCGCTAGTCTGAAAGCAGGAAGTGGTCTCACTTCCCGAAGTGGTCTTCGTGTTAGACGAAGAGGATAATAATAAAGATGTTCAAACGTATAAGTGATCCTGCATTTGACATGGACGCACCAGTTCTCAAAGATAAGTATGTGCGCGATTATCAGTATTATTCTTATGACGCACGAATTCCAGATCAGCGTAAACGAATTGAACTACAGGTTCAGGATACAAGTAGATATTTCTTACCCGCTGAAGCATTTATTGAAGTCGAAGGTGAAATTTTAAATAACGTTAATCCTGCAGCATCAGCAGCATATGCAGCTGATGTTAGTGTTGGTGTTGTTAATAATGGTATTATGGCATTGTTTTATAGCGCTACGTACATGATTGACGGAACAAATATAGAATCAATTCAAAAAGACGTTGACGTTGCTACAACAATACTTGATCTTGCAAGATGCAGCGATGATTACTCAAGATCAGCTGGTCCATCAATGATGTTTGCAAAGGATACAACTGATTTTCCAGACAATAGTAACGTGACTATTGGTAATGTGAGAGCTGCAGGAGGAGCTGCTGATACCCCTGCAGTAGTATCGATGAATGTAGATTTAAACTTAGGATTTGCAGTGCGTAAATCAATCTTAAAAGGTGATAGAAGAAGATTTTCATGTGCAATTCCACTGTCACTTATCTTTGGATTCTGCAGACATGTACGAAGGGTTATTTTTGGCGCTAAACATACAATTGTACTCGTGAGGAAAAGCAATGATAATGATTCAATATGGAAACCTATTGGTGATCCTGGTAGAATAATTCTTACAAAACATACCTTGTGGATGATAATAATGACTCCATCAATATCTGAAGAAGACCGGTTGCTATCTTTCTTGAGTCAAGGCGGTAAATCAACGTTATCATGGTTAACAATGACCACAGATGCTATCCAGAGTAATATTAACGGTTTATTCACATGGCAAATAGCTTCTCAGCAAGGTGTTTCTGCACTAAGACATATATTTATTGCATTACAAGATGCTGCACTAATAAACGATGAAAATGAAAATATTATGGTATTTGACAAACTCGGTATTACTGAGGTTTCATTAAGAATAAATGGACATTAAGAACCATCCGAGGATATTTTGTTCAATTTCGATCAAAATCATGTAGCACGTGCGTATCATCGTCTTATGTCCTTTATGGGACGTGATCAAAACATTGATACTGGTTTACAAATATCACAACTGGATTTTACAACTCTGTATCCGATTTATTACTTTTAGCTGGAACATTTAGATTTAACTGATCCTGCGATTTTAACGATTGTCGTTTCTACAACAACATGTGCGGGTATTCTCGGTATTATGGCTAAAAAATATATGCATGCACAAGCGATAAATTACGCGAGTATATGATGAAATTACACACAGCAACAACCGCCTATACTAAATTATGCTCGCATATTTCCTTGTCCCTCAGTGATAGTAAAATATCTGATAAGGAGCTCGTTACGATAAAGAAAACCTACGATGAATCATTTGTAACAGAAAATAATGCATTCTCTAGTGACAATAGCGGAAAGATGGAGAATTAAATAATAAAGATAACAATAATAGCTGAGTCTTTGACATCGTCAAGGGAATTATTGCAACAGATCGTCACTAATACAACTCCTTCAAAACCTACTATGATATCAGTAAGTTCGACCAGTCCTGAATTTAGCGTTAACTTTCCAACTGCAATTCCAGCAAAAGAAATTGCATTGGCTCAACTGCGCGTTTATAATAGCTGGCCAAATATTAGATCAAAACCATTCGGTGGATTACCAGCAAATAATTCACTGGTATTTGCTAATAAGAATTAGCCGGATGGAACACCGGATTGGCAAGTTGTTGATATATATTTTCGAGCTTGTCTCAATAGAGATGCTGGAGTCATTGTAAATTATAGAGCAATTGCTGTTATACTTACCGATAAATCAATATTACTCGAAGGTGTTGGTGGACGAATGAGTCATTGATGCTCCAGTAGAGAACATGTAATTAGATCGCTCATAATATTATAATGTCATATCATCACGTTAGTGTGAGTCTGACTCCTGGTCAGGTCAAAAGACTGCAATCAGCATCAAACAATAAATGTGGAATAAAAATATCGTTGAAAAAAGAACAGATGAGCGGTTCAAATAAATTATAATTGACCGATCGTCAATTCAAAATCTTTAATGAAGCAAAAACTCAAATAAAGGCATCAAACTTAGTCTTTCTGCTGGCGCCATAAAAGATACTTTTAAAACGGGTGGTATATTTCCCCTTCCCGCAGCTATACCAGCATAATTAGCCGCTGCAGACCCTGCTGTTGCAAAAGCTGCTGCGTTAGGCGCTGTTCGAACCGCTGCTGGAATGGCGTTAAAGAAAGTAACTGGACAAGGAATCAAAACAAAAAAGGATAAGGTCTCAGATTACCAGGAACCCGCATTCATGGTACGGAAAATGTCTAAGACTAGGAACAGTTCGATGATAGTTCCACTATTAAATTTTGATTTACTTGATGCTGCTAAAAAAAACTAAATATAAAAAATTTCAGAGGTGTTTTTATGCGCGATCAATTACCAAAACAACCTAACAATAATGAAACTGGTATTATTAATCTCGATAAAAACTCTTGACCTGGCACGCACTGGGTAGCGTATGCAATTGATCCACGTGGAATTATCTATTTTGATTTATATGGATTAGTGCCACCAAAAGAATTTCTTCATTATGTCAGTAATAATACTGCTCCAATCTGGTATTCAATGCTACCAACACAAACATTAACTGATCCAACAATATGTGGTCGTGAAGTACTTAATGTGCTTGATGTTGTATCCATGGCACCGCAAGGAAAGCCACCTCATAAAGTCGTGCATGAATATACCACACTGTCACATTTGAACAGACATCAGTAAATATAATGGTAGATATTTATGGAAGATCTGCTTGTGGTAAAGCTCAGCAGCAAGGTGATTTATCTAAATATGCAACCCTCGATCAACTCAGAAATGAGATTGATGATGTATTAAATATTACAAGTGTGGATCAAAATGAAGTGGTTGTTTTTCAGGACAAACAAGGACGATTAAAGACAAGCAATATACAACTACCAGACATATTTATACGAATTCCAACTGCAGTTGCTGATAATATCGTAACTTTTACTGATCAGGGTAAAATATAGGATTCCGGTAAGTCAGTTAACGATTATGTCAAGACGACTGGCGGTGCATTTAGTGGAGACGTTATTATGAACAAACATACATAAAATTACAGAGCTTGGATATCCAACTACAGTTTGTGATGCTACAACAAAAAATATGTTGATGATCAGGAATCTATGTACGTATTAACCAACGGTGGTATAATGCGTGCATTTCTTAATATGAAATATAATGGTATTAGTAATTTAAAAACACCAGAATATGAGTTTGATGCTGCTATAAAAAATACGTCGATGATAAACAGATTCCAATCATTAATGGAATAGCCAAAATCGAAACTGATTTTACCGGTCACGTAAATGTTTTTGAGTTTTCGCAGAAAAATAAACAGAATTAATAACGAAATTTTTTGGAAGTCCACCAAATGCTGATATAAAACTTACTGATATTAAAAAAACTCAACGATATTATTAGTGGAATTCCGGATATTGTTAAAAAAACAAGCCTGATTAAAATTCCTCACAAACAGCTCATTAACATTGTGTACGTCGTCGGATCAGGCGCAGCTACATGGACACAACGAAATAAAACCATCAAACACACCGCGGAGGTCGCTGGTATATATATATATATATATATATATATATATATATATATATATATATATATATATATATATATATATATATATATATATATATATAGGTTGTCTGTGGTTAGTGTTGTAGAATTTAATATACTTACAACATATTCAATAGCTAATAAATTATCTAGAACCGTATCTGTAATGTTGGATAAAGATTCTGAAGAACCGTTCACGTTGGAATCGTTGGATAGAAGTTTGTCCTCCGCTAATTACTAGTGGTGTCTGGAATTTGTAACTAAAGCTCCCGTTTTAATTACTTAATTAAATGACAACGTCATACGTATAATGAATCCAATGACAGAGTCACTCATTGACGTTCAACATCACAGATATAATCAGGCGTGTAAGTGTCAGACTGAACTAAAAATATGATCGACGAATACACGTTGAAAGCAAACAAATATCCCAGACGCATGTTTGTTATCGATGTAGTAGTTTACTCGGTTTCTGCCGTTGTTGCTGGAGCTGGATTATTATTATCAACGTTAACTTTGACTGCTCCTGCGATTTTAACGATTGTCGTTTCTACAACAACAACATGTGCGGGTATTCTCAGTATTATCGCTAAAAAAATATCTACATGCACAAGCGATAAATTACGAGTATATGATGAAATTACACACAGCAACAACCGCCTATACTAAATTATGCTCGCATCTTTCCTTGTACCTCAGTGATGGTAAAATATCTGATAAGGAGCTCGTTACGATAAAGAAAACCTACGATGAATCATTTGTAACAGAAAATAATGCATTCTCTAGTGACAATAGCGGAAAGATGGAGAATTAAATAATAAAGATAACAATAATAGCTGAGTCTTTGATATCGTCAAGGGAATTATTGAAACAGATCGTCACTAATACAACTCCTTCAAAAACTACTATGATATCAGTAAGTCGACCAGTCCTGAATTTAGCGTTAACTTTCCAACTGCAATTCCAGCAAAAGAAATTGCATTGGCTCAACTGCGTGTTTATAATAGCTGGCCAAATATCAGATCAAAACCACTCGGTGGATTACCAGCAAATAATTCACTGGTATTTGCTAATAAGAATAAGCCGGATGGAAGACCTGATTAGCAAGTTGTTGGAATTTCAACGGGCAGTTATCAAATAGAGGAGATTAATGACGAGTTCCAACGCAGAATAAAATATATAACCGGAAAAGAATCAAAGATAGATATCACTGTTTACGAACCAACACTATCAGCGGTAATTGAAGTAAATTCCCCTGATTACCTCGTAGATATCTATCAGATCAGATCAGTGTTAGGATGGCCTGATATTGCACCTTTTAATGAAGGTCCACCAGAACCAACTAAAAATGAGTTTAAAACGAGTGAAAATAATTCATTAACAATCCAGAATATCGAAAAGAAAATCCATGGTATTCTATGTTATTTGATTATGATTCAAACGACGATAGATATTACGTTACCGAATTTGATGGTAAAAGTATCCCCAAGATATTTAGATCAGCATTTACTAATATCATGGACCCCAAGACGCAACATACTAAAGATATTGTTGATGAAGATTTTTTTTTAAATATTTTAGATGCTGTTAAGCCTGAATACGATATATCATTTAATGATTTAAGAAATTTACTTACTTCATTATCACAGCATTACGATCATAATGTAAAGCAGCAAATAATCGAGTCAATAAAGCACTTAAATGGTATTTTATTCGATTTTTACATCGCCAATCGAAGTATTATAAATGTTGCAACAACAACACTCAATAATCATTACACAGGTCTAGAATCTAAACAAATATTTATTAATCATTATACAAAAAAGAAAATGATTTACAAGCATTTATTATACCAGCTCTAAATAACGCTAAAATGAAGAAGTCATTAAATGATCTTATTGAAGAATATTATCCGGGAGTAATTAAATCGTGGAGAAAATTAGCCCCATCACTGTCTATACTAAAACATAACAACAACCCGTTTGGAGCCGGCAGACATATATCGCCAGGCATTGTAAACATAACAACAATCGCTGTCAATCTCGTTTGCGACGTTGTGGATGGAAGTTTTCAAATAGATCTTTCAAAGTCTAGCCAGGCACAGCAAGGGTACATATTATACACATTTTCACCGCGCGCCCCCTCCCTGGGTTATCTAATTGTATCAGAACCTATAAAACCCGTATACTTGCGTGTTCACAATCCATTATTATCAAAAATACACTTAAAACTTACAAACCAAAAAAATCACATCTTAGACACAAGAAATGAAATTATAAATATAAGTCTGTATGTGATATCCTAATACGTTTTATGTCTTAACGCGAAACAAAAAAAAATATTTTTGGTACTTGTCTATAGTACCTGATACATAAAGGGTTGGTCCGTATACAACACAGTTACAAAATATATATATATTTTTTACTTAGGTATAAATATGCATTAGTTTTCATATGGGTTTGGTTTAGCAATTATAACAGTTAATGGTCTCTCATTATCATTTTCATTATCACTTTCACTATTACTTTCATTTTCCACATTTTCACAATGTTTCCTTAACTGTCTTATACGATAATTTATAATCTTTTCCTTTTCGTATTCATGAGAATTCTAACATGATTTTGTTAACAGCGTTTGAAAGAGGTACAAGCAATTTTACCTGATTATAAGTGACTGTTGCTAGTGACTTTAACATTCCACTTTGCATTTCCTTTAAAAATTTGTAATCTGATGGAAGCGTAAATCTGGTTTGGTTTTTCACTTGTTCTAATGAGTCAAAATCACATAGAATCTTTTAATCATTAAGATTGTCAACATTAATACCGTTATGTTGTAATTTTTTAATAGCAGAAACAATAATATTTATATTTTCAGTATTCGTTATATAATATTTAATACACAAATTAGCAAAAATAGACCAGCATTAGGTGACACTCCAAGAACGAAATTTCTAACTATAAGACAAATTATGATATATCGTCGAAATATGGATCAGTGTATCAAAAATAAACAGCAGCGATGCCGATAAGATCCCCCTCCCGCCCACTTTACACGCCCACTTTGCCCGCCCACTTTACCCGCCCACTTTGCCAAAGTGTATAGAATAAATTAGTTAATATATACTTAACAAAAACACAATGTGGCCACCTTACCCTGCCCACTTTAACCTGCCCACTTTAACCTGCCCACTTTTCCTTCCAATTTCTCCTCCCCCTCTTCCCCCACCCCCTACTCCCCAGCCCTTTTTTGTCTTTCACAGGTTACAAACTTTTACAGGATTTTACAGGTTTTCAACTCACGACCGCTGGTTTCATAGATCCGCACGTTGCCTACTGAGTTATACCACGCTGAAGTGTACAGGATAAATTAGTTAATATATACTTAACAAAAACAATGTGCCCACGTTACACACCCACTTTACACGCCCACACGCCCACTTTACACGCCCACTGTTTATTTTAAAGATGGTGGTTTTCTATTTTAACAATGGTATGGCATTGCTTTGTGGTTTCTGTTAAGTCAATAGAACACTAATTTTTCAATCTTTATTACACTCTTATACGTGAAGTGTATTAAACATAAACATATAGTCTACATCTGCGTAAATAGCACTGTTTATTATACAAAACCTATATCTATTTGGCACTGTATAATATGTATACAGATTATGTTTTAACAGACGCTAAATTCCTTTGTAAAATGCAGATTTGTCTGTAAAATGTATATTTGTCTGCTGGCTATATGGTGAATATCGATAATAACTACAGCAATGTGATGTCTGAGTGTTGGAATTCATAATGTGTTACTGATGCATCATTTTGCCTGTTTATAAACGCTGATCTAATCAACAATTAATAGTATCCACTTTGTAAATCCTGTACGCGGATTTTATGTATAAACAAAGAATGCAGTACGCGGATTTATATAAACAATGAGTAAAGTATTATTTTATCAGTAAAGAATGAGTTGCCGAATTAGCATTGAACAAAACACTGGTAGGTTTGTAAAACGTTACTATGTTATCAATCATATAGTGATTCTCCATCAAAGAATTATTATATATATCATTATACGTGAAGTGTGAACAAAGATTTGTGTTAAGTTTGCTCGGTTTTGTTGGGTCAAAACCCCAGGGGTGTTAACGATAATTAACATTAGATTTTGAATTTGTTTGTCAAATACTGGCTTTTTCCATTTCTTTTGCTCGTATTGTGTAGATCTTTATGAGCAAATTATGATAAAAAACCAAATAATATAGTATTTGGTCAACAAATTTAAAACTTAATGTTAATTCCCTTTAACCTTATTGGATATTTCATCCAACGAAAACGAGTAAACTCAACAAAAAACAATGATAAAATCGACTAAAATGCCTGAACAATAGCGTAAAAAACAAATTTGATAAAAAATGAATAAAGTAAAATCTTTATAAAAAAAATAATTAAATCTGATTAAGTAGAGAGTGTTTTCATTATCAAATGCAGTTTAAATATCTTTGTGGAGAACCATCTTATAATATTTCCAGAATGATATGTGCAAATTGCAAACTAAATAATAACAATAACTATAATACTGAAAAGTTTTATCCTTGCCTAGGTCTCGCATAATTATCTAAGTACCTGAACATATTTTGTCCAAATCATAAGGAATAAGTAGATCTAATAACACCATCAGCTGAACGTTTCACTGAGGAGAGGGCTATGTTAAAATATTCACTAGCGGAATAAATTGACTTGAACATAACCTCCTCTCCAGATTCTTTATTACCGGAATTAATAGCTTTTGCAAATCGTACGCCGCCAGTTTTCCAAATTTGCAGTTTTCACTTTGCTTGATAATACGTACATTTTGAAGTGAGTTGTCAAGTATTTGCCGTTTATGTGGTCGACCATATACCCATCTTTGATCGGTCCCAAAGACACTCGAACACAAATCGATGTGATTGATAATATTTATTTACTTTTGTATTAAACATAAGATAACCAGCATTGTTAACACTACTTACTGTTTTTTTAAATCTGCAATTTCTAATGATGCCATTACGATTCGCTTCATAATTTGTTATGACTGGATGAGGTACAAACTCATTTTGCTCCGTTTATATAATATATACTATTTTTTAAATCATTGTTTTGAAAATCTAGCTAGATAATCTTCGCGTTTTATAATATATTCAGAGTTATATTTTTATTGTAATATCTTTTTAACTCCAGGTATCTTGTACCACCACAGAGCGCACAAAGGTGCGTCTTTCCTCGCACACCAACACCACACCGTATACACGGTGTAGGTCCTAGACTCCCATTTCTAACGCATTGCATGTGATAACTGCAGAAGTCGTTTACACATTTTTTGTAACACGGAGACGTGTTACCAATCTTAAGCCAGCGGCAATTATGATTTGGTTGAATCATATATAAATGATTAATACTTCAATTTAGCTACATATTTGCCTTAATTATAATATGCAGGAATTATCCACAATTGAGCCTGCCGCATCTAGATTTGATCTTGAAAGGCTACACAAATTTAGTTTCTCAATGAAAGATCTAGCTTTAACGAATGCGGATATAACTAAACACATTAGTGAAGCCAAGAAAGAGTTTCGTCACGATGGTGCAGTTCATGTGTGGTCCACATTCAGGATTGGAAATGATATATATGTTATGAATGACAAACGAGCAAAAGAGATCTCATTGACTATCTCGATGTTCGGAAATATATTATTTTAGTAAAATTTATTGTAAATACAGAGGATGATATCTGGATCATCCGAGACAAATGCGAATCAGTCTAGAAATCAGGAAATAATATTATCCTTGGTAAAAAAATCCAAACCAGGAATGCTCACTGGAATAGACAAGCCGTATAATGAGCAATCTTATCCAGTAAATGCTGTTGTGTATGCGCTCTCTGCGTTAAATGATAAACCTGACGTAAAGGATCTCAAGAAAATGAAAATGTCGAGAATAAACTGTGTAGCAGAGCGAATTGTAGAACACTTCACAAACGCATTTCGGGGAAACTGTTTAACAGAGTTAAGGCGTAAAAAATAAATATGTGGGCTGAAAAAGTAAAAGACACTGGAGCGTCTATCAGCGACGTTGCTGAGCTAGAAAAGTTATTAAGATTTCCAATAACAATGAAGACGTTGACAGGAGAAATTTGCACAAAACAAAATATAAATCTAGAGGAGCTCCTATAAATATTATTGATCATAACGCGCATTCATGGACTGATGCTGTAACTGTATTTCCACGAGAAAGAACGGTTAAATTTTACCACGATGATGTATTCGATGCTATCAGAGATATTAGTAAATATGATCCTGTTTCAGTGTGGTTATCTCAGAGTTCTGAATATGATTATTATGATCAGTTTGTACGGTCTAACGGTGATATTTATCGTACAGAATCTCTTTATAAAGAAATGGAAAACCTTGCGCTGAAATATACTTCTGACGATATCAAAGTCAGACAATTACTAAGTAATTGTTTTACCGTACCATCAGTTGCTGCTCATTTCGCTCAGGAGAGAAACTCGTGGAAACCGAATACTGCTGTGATTATGTGTGGTGATCATGGTCAACCACCACCCTTTGTTGGACAGTCTCCACATGAGTGTCTAAAGAACAATGTAGATTATTATGAAGAAATATTTGATGATCATAGAGCTTTTGATGAATCGCTGAAAGAATTTAAGAGATTAATACGACGACTACAACCAGATCAAATACAGTGTGAAGTAATGCGAGAGATAATTCCAGAAACATCCATGAATGATTTTTGGACCCTATGGAAACTTGCTGATTTGATATTTGCCAGTAGAAAAAAAGTTCGTGACGAACTACAAAAGAAATGATATGCGTTACTCAAGGAAAAATTCCCAAAATTACCTCTACCGTTGTGTTATCGACCTGCAGATACTAGACAACAAAATGTTGATGTTAAAATTCCTAGTGCAGATACTGAAAGTGTCCGAATACAAATCTTGTCTTAAATGATATTGTCCTTGTCGCTGTTGATGCTTTCGAGAGCGCGTTAAACATGGATAAATCGCCATTGACGTTAGGGTACGCTATAACTTTTCATTCGTCGCAGGGATTAACTATCACTGATACTAAAGTTTGCATAGTCGATGATCGCATTAAGTCGTCAAATTTAGTTTATCTCGCAGTATCTCGAGGTAGATGAATATCACAACTAAAACGGGTTATCATGGATTGCGTAAAAAACCGATGAAATCACGAATAATGTCGATATCAATAAAAAATTAGTCAGCTATAAGGATTGTGACCAAAAAAATAATCGCAAGTTTGATATAGATGTGGTTATTTTTATTATGTTAAAATAACGACAAAATAATCATTGCGCAAATTGCAACGCAATAATGTTGTGGCAGTATTCGAGCAATAACCCAAGTCAATTTACCGTTGATATAATTAATAGTAGTCTTGGTCACACGCGCGAAAATGTGATGCTGACATGTTTGGAGTGTAATCGACGTCGAGGATCTGCAAGTTTATAAAAGTGTACTCGGTGGTAATTGCGTTTCTTCCGGAATTATTTGTAATTGTTGACGTACAAATCCACGTTGAGGAGCAGTTGAATCTAATCTGTAGATTGCAGGTCTACCTGTGGACCTTACCACGCTGGATATTTTGTGTGTGGTCACACTCCAAATAGGATCAGTTGCCCTTTTTCTGCCTCCTTCGAGTTCGCCAGGTTCGTATAAATATCTAACCGTAACATTGCCTAGTACTGGTTGAGAAATAGGTTTACGTTTTATCGGTATATATTTTTTTGTGATCGCATCAGACGGTTTCATAGAAGTTGAACGAGTAACTTCCTTATTCAGCACAGCTATCACATTCGGTAACCTCGCAACCCATTCACGAGATGTTGTATCTGCCTGCATTTTGTTCATGGATATTTCCTTTGCATATTGATAACCGAATAACCGTTCAGCAAGTGTTCGATTAAATCGTTCAACGATTGCCTGATCACGATGAATCTCAGTATATCCTCGTCTGATTTTAAGTTGTACTTGTTCATCAACGATGATACTGCACCAAGAAATTCTTTCCTAGGATCAACCTGTAGCAGCTTTGGCCATTGTAATGGTCCTCGTTGATAAATTCGCTCAAACGCAGACGCAACTTCAGATGATGTCTTTGTTGATAATGGTTCAGCTTCTTTATATCTACTTGCAACGTCAACAATAGTCAATGCGTATTTGTACGTGCGTGACTTTCGTCCACGTGTTTTAATAGTATTGTGTGGTAAAAACAAAATATCTGCTTGATGAACTTCGTTAGGAACACTGACATCAAAATGTGCGTATTGAATTTTTTGTTGGTGGTAAATTAATTTGCCATATTGCCTGTCGTGCTAACCAATGTTCAGCAACAGAACGTGAAACGTTTGCTGCCTCAGCAAGTTTGATGATCGCTGCTTTACCTTTCCAATACCCTCTTGGGCTATAATAAATAGATTCCATTATAATAATTATACAATTAATTACCAGCCCCTAACACTATTTTACTTTTCATTGCAGATTTTATTAGGAAACTAGCGAGTTTCTCTCTAACAGATTTATTAGGTATATAATTTAATGCATGAATCAATTTCACATCTGCGAGATGCCATTGTTGCAAATCAGGATTTTTATAAGCAACGTCATGAATGTGACATGCTTGATCGATCTTATTTACTGGATACTCTCCTGTCGGATATCGGGACGAGTTCCAGGACCACAGTAATTATATCCAGGAAGGTGTTTCTCACCAGCAAACTTAGCCCATGGCAATCCATGTAATTTTCTAAAGAAACAATATCCCCACCTATCTTTGTTGCCCCGGAGATAAATTTATATTTTGTGTACCACGTTTTACACATTTACCTGGTAATGCACGTCATTTATTTTTGTTATTATTGTTGTCAATCCAGTGGTAGGTGTAGATGATTTACATTGAACACAATATAGACTCATGTTATTAATAATATGGATACAATAATTGACTTTTGGGCTAAACAAAAACATGAACCAGTGAAACACCATCCAGCATTACCAAATTCGATAAGAACGATTATAATCTTGATCAGGTAAAACCAATTATTGTTAAATTTATTAATGAGGTGTTTGAGATGGAACAAACTGTATTTAATAGTACCGTCTGTAAATGATCAGCATTGTTGCGAAATACTTAAGGATTTTAACGAGAAAGCAAAATCAGTTAATAAAGACGGTGACGATATTATTGACTTTATCACAGATATAGATGAAGCCCCGTCTGTAGATGACTTAGATGGATTCATTAATAATCTCGTAGTATATGACGATGTGATGATGGACAAACAATCCAGTCCATCTAGAATACTTTCTCGAGGTAGATACAAAAATACAGACGTGATTTATGTTACACAAAGATATACACAAATACCTAAGGTGATCAGAGATAACTGTAATATTTTGGTTGTGTTTAATGGAGTAGATAATTATACTCTGTAGAATATTTATTATACCTGGTGTTCAGGGGACATGGATATGAATAAATTTAAAAATTTATTTTCTAAAGCACAATCTGTTCCGTTTGGATTTGTAACGATAAATCTACATGATCCAAGATCAAGATATTGTGTAGGTCTAGATAAAATATTTGGTTAAGCTCCCCTTGACTATCAATAGCAAAAGATAGGGTGAAGGACAACAATTGAGTCGCTTTACGAGTAAACAAAATTGCCTTACAAAATTATAAAAATACGTCAACAAAAATAAGCTAACCAAAGATTTTATTATACGATTGAATGCATAATTGTGTGGAAATAGAAAAGTTAGAGACTTTGGTTTAGCATTGTTGACGTTTCTTTTTACACAGCCTCTGCAGGAACCTTTATTTTTTTAAATAAACGTCTCAGGCAAAGTTGTCTGTTCACCTCTCTGCTGCTAGAAAATAATTAGAAAAGGAACAAAGTTGGAAATGAAAACTCAAAGGTATGCTGTCGTAAAATTAAAACAAAGGACAGATTAAATATGTTCAAATATGCTGTATACTGAGATGACATCTTGTTTACTGATATGACATACTGTGTACTGAGACGACATCTTGTTTACTGATATGACATACTGTGTGTTGAGATGTCATCTTGTTTACTGATATTACATTCTGTTTACTAATATGATATATTGACCACGGTTGTTGATAACGAAACGAATATTTAAATTAAACGATGCAAAATTACTATTGAATGTATACATATGCCATAAAAAAGCTATTGATGTTACACTTAGATTATCAGCTCAAGTTTTATCGCCGTTAATTATTAGCCACGAAGATAGCAATGTTATGGAGTTATGAAAAAGACCGAATGGATTCCCATATTTTTATAGAATCTCTCAAAGCCCATTTTAGTTCAAATAAAAGTAGAAAACTAAAAATTGCGGGTTTTATGTTAGTGAACCGTGAAAGGTATCAACGGACATTTGGCGGTCAGACGGTAACCCAAATATGGATATGCGTGGAAAGAGTTCAGTCTGTCTTTGGTATAAGAAGAGAGAATAATCTGGCCATCGTACAAAGATTACAGAATGGCCTTGGCATACAAAAATAATACAATCTAGCTTAATTTTGAAAAGAGTACAGACACGCTTTGGTATACAAAGAGTTCTGACTGGCAGGCGAAAAAAAAGAAGAATCGTTTTACCTGATGGATATTGCTTTGAGGACTGCACCAGCTGACGCTCTAATTTGGCTACTTTCAGCATCAGCACGTCGACGTCGTTTGTAAGCAGTAGCCGTTTCTCCTTCTCCTCTTCAAGACGTAGACGTATGGCACTAATGTCGCCCTTCTCTGCGTCTTCTAGCAGACCAACTGCATCTGAGCTCAACATCCATACATTGAAAATAATGAAAATGAATTCCATATTCACTTTGTCCATTCTAACCTTAGCTATACGTCAATATCCCAAACTGATATTATTGCGTCAATTTTAATATAATAAATATTTTGTATACCAACAAGTAAAGTAGTTCGAAGACCTAATCTGATTTTTAAGTCTGACGGTAGAGTAGGAGTATTAATGAATTGAAACTTTTTGATAAGAGCATACTGCGTGTCGACGCTTCCCGGGCTTAGGTAACGATCGTTTGAAACGTATCATTATATATAAAATATTTTTTGCCGATAAGTGAGTGTCACGTATGTTTTACGAACGTCTTGGTTTTCTAATTGGGAAATATGAGATATATTTTTGACTAATTATATTGCCTTGTATTGTATGTGCGGTTCTTGCCCACAAATGAGTTTCCACCGTAAAGTAACGACTAGGTTATTTTCACTGCTTGACAGCAAGCAGGATTTCCTCACATTATGTCAAAGAAATAGGCTATTTTAACAGTTTGACAATGACTATGCTATCCCAAGGCTTGACAACAACTAGGCAATTTTCAAATCTTAAGGATTTTCACACTTTGACAGTGACTAGGCTATTTTCACACCTCAAAGCATTTTCACAGCTCTAAAACAAAATAGTCTCTACTCACACCTTAAAGCATTTTCAAAACTCGACCACGAATATGCCATTTGACTCCTCAGAGCTCGACAACACCTCAAAGCATTTTCAGAGCTTGGCAACGATATTTCAAAACTCAAAGCAGTTTCAAAGTTTGAAAATGATCAATGAATTTCAAGTGACTTGAGCTGCCCAATTATTTCAAAGTTGCGGCGTTTATTGTCCTCGGTAGATGGCGCTGCCTTTAATCTTAAATATAGGTTAGTGAGTTCTCGTGTCACTTTCATTTTGAAATGTCATGGTCAACAGGTTCCTTGCTATCTGGACATAAAGTATGACTTCGGTCAAGAAGCATCTAGAATGATACCACATCAGTACTTTATTAATATAATACACGTACTAAATCAATATCACCTTGTATACACTCGGTCAAGTTGAAATAAACAGTCAGTAGTTTGAAACTGTTGGTCACGTAGATTCACGGCCAGTTTCAGTTTTAGAGTAAACAACTCATTTTTTATTTTTATTGTTGAATCTTATAGCAAGATTCGCTCAGTAGAATCGAATTCGTTTATGGCAGACATGATAGCCGGCGTATGAATTAAGTGATCACGTGACCCCATCACGTGATCGAAATTGCCTTGTAGTTAGTATTGAAACGGATATTTCAAAGTGATTTTTATTCAGATGTAATCATACATTCGTGCTCAAAGTTATTATTACTTTTGTTGTCAGCTTGATTTACATTTTTCAATTTTCTTAAATTATTAATTTATTTTTTCCTGGAAACTTTATCCCGTGTTCATCAGAATTATTGGATAAAGACATTTACTGAAAATTATTCGGAATTCTAAAGCCGAAATATTATTCTTAGTGATTCAACAAGGAACTGATGGCACGACAACAAAAAGCAGGTTATAGAAGACGTCATCACCTTTCATCATGGAAATTCATCTAGATTCAAAATGTGATTCGCTTAGAACATTTTAGTGCTGCGACTATTTTTAAATTCCTGGATGAACTTTTGGATTAGATTCTTCACCGTAAATCCTTTTTCAGTAAATAAAATATTCTGTTAAATTTTACAAAGCTGGTTGGCATCACACTTTTCTTTGTCACTTTTGCATGAGCCTATACAAGTGTGTGTGTGTGTGTGTATATATATATATATATATATATATATATATATATATATATATATATATATATATATATATATATATATATATATATATATGTCTATATTGTGAATTGCATAATTTTTATTTTCACCTTTCTTATTGAATCACACATTTCATGTCTCTAACAAAACAGAATAATCGGACATTTCAAGATTCTAACTAAACAGCATGATCGGCTCATTCGTGTCTTTTACTGAACAATATAATCTCATGATTCATGTCTCTTATTGAACAGCATAAATGAAAAATTCAAATCTTTTTTAAGTTTATTTGCACATTATAATCGCACCATTTATATATTTTAATAGAAAACATAATCGCACGATTTGTGTCTCTTATTGAATAACATTATCGCACGATTCATATCTCTTATTAAATTACACGATTCGACCTTTTGATTCGAAAATCCAATCGCACGATTTTTAAAAAAAATTTGTGAAATAATTTGCACTTTTTATATTTGTTAGCAGACATAATATTTCTTTAATTTTTTAACTATTATTTAAACAGCATAATTGCATAACGACTTTTCGGGGGGGGTTACAGCATAATTGCATATCCACTTTTCAGTTATTTTAACAGCGTAATTGCATAACAACGTTTATGATATTTAAACAGTGTCAATACATAACCACTTTTCTGTTATTTTAACAACGAAGGTACATAACCACTTTTTTGTTATTTAAACGGCATAATTGCATAACCACATGCATGAGTTTAATAGGGCAATTACATGACCAAGTTTCTTTTATTTGTATAGCATTAATGCATATTAATGCATAAACATATTCTGGTATCTGAACAGCGCAATTACAGACCACATTTCTGGTATCTGAACAGCGCAATTACAGACCACATTTCTGGTATCTGAACAGCGCAATTACAGACCACATTTCTGGTATCTGAACAGCGCAATTACAGACCACATTTCTGGTATCTGAACAGCGCAATTACAGACCACATTTCTGGTATCTGAACAGCGCAATTACAGACCACATTTCTGGTATCTGAACAGCGCAATTACAGACCACATTTCTGGTATCTGCACAGCGCAATTACAGACCACATTTCTGGTATCTGAACAGCGCAATTACAGACCACATTTCTGGTATCTGAACAGCGTAATTACAGACCTTATTTCTGGTATCTGCACAGCGCAATTACAGACCACTTGTCCCAATAATATCCTTGCTGATGTCGATCGATTAGAAATCCTCATCGGAGGAAAAGGAACTGGTAATAATTCTTCAGAAATCATTAATGAAGCAGCTGATATTTGTAAACGGTTATTTAGTGGCGGCATTATGGACATTAATGTGTATCGATCGCTCATTAATGAAATCGCCGATTATTATTATAGTGACTAAGTCACAGTGATTCGATACAATTAGTGATAAAGTCAATTAATAATTAAATGATTGTGCATGGTGCTCAACGTGGACCTACCATGGTTAGGGTAATACACTTTCGATTACCAGTACACAAAGCAACCTACGGAGATGGACTAGGCGATGTTGTTAAGGGTCTGTTTAGAAGAATAGCCCTAAAAGCAATACCTATTGCAAAGCAACTAGGAATGAAAGCTATTGATGTTGTTCGTGAAAAAGGTATATACGCTGCTGGTAACCTTGCTAGCAAAGTAATGACAGCGATCAAAGATAGTCTAACGCGATTAATACGCAGACCACAACTCGTCCGACCTCAACCAGTGAAATTAGCTAGCACTGAAGTGATGCCCGCAAGTGTAAGTAAAATAATAAATCAAGCCGCTAATCAAAAACTAGCGGAGTTGGCTGATGTCCCAATATCGGGAAAAGAAAAAAATATAACCGCTAGTCTCATAGCAGGAAGTGGTCTTGCTTCCCGAAGTGGTCTTTGTGTTAGACGAAGAGGATAATAATAAAGATGTTCAAGCGTATAAGTGACCCCGCGTTTGACATGGACGCACCAGTTCTCAAAGATGAGTCTATGCGTGATTATCAGTATTATTCTTATGACGCTCGAATGCCAGATCAGCGTGGACGAATCGAACTACAGGTTCAAGATACAAGTAAATATTTCTTACCCGCTGAAGCATTTATTGAAGTCGAAGGTGAAATTTTAAATAACGTTAATCCTGCAGCACCAGCAGCATATGCAGCTGATGTTAGTGTTGGTTTTGTTAATAATGGTATTATAGCGTTATTTGATAGCGCTACATACATGATCGACGGAAAAAATATTGAATCAATACAGAAAGACGTCGACGTTGCTACAACAATACTTGGTCTTGCAAGATACAGCGATGATTATTCGAGATCAGCTGATCCATCAATGATGTTTGCAAAGGGTACAACTGATTTTCCAGAAAGTAGAAACGTGACTACTGGTGATGTGAGAGCTGCAGGAGGAGCTGCTGATGCCTCTGCAGTATTATCGATGAATGCTAATTTTAACTTAGGATTTGCAACACGTCGAGTGATGTTAAAAGGTGATAAGAGAAAATTTTCATGTGCAATTCCACTATCATACTTCTTTGGATTTTGTAGAAGTGTTATGAAAATAATTTTTGAGCTAAACATACAGTTGTACTAGTACGAAAAAGCACAGACGATGATGCAATCTGGCGACCTGGTGCAGTTGATGCTGGTAGAATAATTCTTACAAAACTTTCTTTATGAATGCTAATGATTATCCCCTCGATATCTAAAGAACAACTGTTACTTTCCTTTATGGATCAAGGTGGCAAATCAGCGTTCTCATGGTTAACAATGACTGGATGTTATCCAGAGTAATATCAACGGTTTATTAACATGGCAAATAGCTTTTCAGCAAGGTGTTTCTGCACCAATACATATATTTATTGCACTTCAAAATAATGAACGAATAAACAATCAAGATGAAAGTATTATTGTATTTGATAAACTCGGTGTTTCTGAGGTTTCATTAAGGATAAATGGACATCAAGAACCATCCGAGGATATTTTGTTGAATTTCGATCAAAATCATATAGCACGTGCGTATCATCGTCTTATGACATTCATGGGGCGTGATCTAAACGTTGATACTGGTTTACAAATATCGCAGCTAGATTTTATAACGCTGTATCCGATTTATTACTTTTCGCTGGAACATTTAGATCTAACTAGACAATCAGTAGTTGATATACATTTTCGAGCTCGTGTTAATAGAGATGCTGGAGCTATTCCTAATTACAGAGCAATCGCAGTTATACTCAGCGATAAATCAATGTTACTCGAAGGTGCAGGTGAACGAATAAGAGTCGTTGATGCTCCAGTACAGAACATGTAATTAGATAGCTCATAATATTAATAAAGTCATATCATCACGTTAGTGTAAGTATGACTCCTGGTCAGATTAAAAAACTACAATCATCATCAAAAACTAATTGTGCGGCAAAAATATCACTAAAGCGAGCACAACCCTCGGGTGGTCCGAATAAGCTATCGTTGACCGAACGTCAGTATAATCACTTTAATAAAGCCAAGCGATCAAAGACCGGGTTACGACTTAATCTTTCTGCAGCGGTTGTCAAAGACATCGCTAACTCGGGTGGTATATTTCCACTTCTCGCAGCTATACCAGCATTAATAGCCGCTGCAGCCCCAGCTGCTGCAAAAGCTGCTGCGTTAGGCGCTGTTGGAACCGCGTAAAAGAAAGCAACAGGACAAGGACTCAAAAAAGGGGAAAGGTCTAAGACTTCCGGGAACCCCGCCCTCGTGGTACGGAAAAGGTCTAAGACTTCCGGGAACTCCGCCTTCGTGGTACGGAAACGGTTTAAGACTAGGAACAGTTCGATGATAATTCCACTATCAAATTTTGATTTACTCGATGCAGCCAAGCGACTAAATATAAAAAACTTTAGAGGAGTTTTTATGCGCGATCAATTACCAAAACAACCTAACAATACTGAAACTGGTATTATTGATCTTGATAAAAACTCTGGACCTGACACGTATTGGGTAGGGTATGAAATTTATCCACGTGGAATTGTTTATTTTGATTCATATGGATTGGCGCC
Source organism: Potamilus streckersoni (assembly GCA_016746295.1). Lineage (NCBI taxonomy): Eukaryota > Metazoa > Mollusca > Bivalvia > Unionida > Unionidae > Potamilus > Potamilus streckersoni. The sequence goes on along the minus strand of JAEAOA010000316.1, from coordinate 768,792 downwards.
ACCAAAGGAGTTTCTTCATTATGTCAGTAATAAAATTACTCCGATCTGGTATTCAACGCTACCAACACAAACAATAACTCATCCTCCAATATGTGGTCGAGAAGTACTTAATGTACTTGATGCTATATCAAAATCAACAAAACCACCTCATAAAGTTGTGCATGAGTATACCATGATGTCGCATTTGAACATACACTAATGACATAATGGTTGATATTTATGGAAGATCTAGGACAAAAAAAGATAAGACCGTCGACTTATCTAAATACGCAACTCTTGATCATCTTAGAAATGAACTCAATGATTTATTAAATATCACGAGTGTGGATCAAAATGATGTAGTCGTTTTTCAAGATAAACAAGGACGATTAAAAACGAGCAACATACAACTACCCGATCTACTTATATGAATTTCTACCGCGGTTACTAATAATATCGTTACTTTTGCTGATCAAGGTAAAATACAGGATTCCGGTAAGTCGTTTAACGACTATGTTAAGAAAACCGGCGACGTATTATCTGGTGACATAATAATGTCAGGGGAAAAATTACTTATCTCGGAAACCCAACCTCGGATAACGACGCAACAACAAAAAAAATACGTCGACGACAGCAATAACAATCAAGTGACAGCAATAACAACGATCAACAATGAAATAGCCACAATAAGAACTGATTTTACCGGTTACGTGAATACGTTTCTAAGTTTTCGTAGAAACATAAACAGATCTATTAATGAATTTTTTGGAAGTCCACCAACCGTCGACATAAAACTCGTTAACATTAATACGAAACTAAATGATATTATTAGTGGAATCCGGATATTATTCAGAAAACGAGCATGATCAACATTCCTCACAAACAGATCATCAACATCGTGCACGTCGTCGGATCAGGCTCAGCTACATGGACACAACAAAATAAAACCATCAAACACACCCCGGAGGTCGCTGGTATATATAGGTTGTCTGTGTTTAGCGGTGTAGAATTTAGGATACTTACCACATCTCCATTAGCTAATAAATTGACTAGAACCGTATCAGTAATGTTAGAAAAAGATTCTGAAGAAACGTTCACGTTGGAATCATCAGATAGAAATTTGGCATCCTCTAATTATTGGTTGTGTCTGGAATTTGTAACTAACGCTCCTTAATTAATTACTTAATTAAAAGACAACGTCATTAGGTATTATGAATCCAATGACTGAGTCACTCATTGACGTTCAACATCACAGATATAATCAGGCGTGTAAGTGTCAGACTGAACTAAAAAAATATCATTGACGATTACAATTTGAAATTAAAAAATATCGCAGACGCATAGTTGTTATTGGCATAGTCGTTTACTCGGTTTCTGCTGTTGTTGCTGGAACCGGTTTATTATTATCAACGTTAACTATGACTGCTCCTGCGGTTTTAACGATTATCGTTTCTACAACAACAACATGTGCAGGTATTCTTAGTATTATCGCTAAGAAAATATCTACATGCGCGAGCGATAAATTACGCGAGTATATGATGAAATTACACAGAGCAACAGCCGCCTATACTAAATTATGCTCGCATCTTTCCTTGTACCTCAGTGATGGTAAAATATCTGATGAGGAGTTCGTAACGATAATGAAAACCTACGATGAAGCATTCGTGATAGAAAACAACGCATTCTCTAGGGACATTAGCGGAAAGATGGAGAATTAAATAATAACGATAACAATAATGTCAGAGTCCTTGACATCGTCAAGGAAATTATTGTAACAGATCATCACTAATACGACACCATCTAACACTACTATGATATCGGTAAGTTCAACCAAGCGTTAACTTTCCAACTGCAATTTCAGCAAGTGAAATTGCATTGGCCCAACTCCGCGTTTTTAATAGCTGGCCAAATATCAGATCAAAACCATTCGGTGGATTATCAGCAAATACTTCACTGGTATTTGCTAAAAAGAATAAACCGGATGGAACACCTGATTGGCAAGTTTTTGGAATTTCAACGGGCAGTTATCAAATAGAGGAGATTAATGACGAGTTTCAACGCAGAATAAAATCAATTACAGGTAAAGAAGCCAAAATAGCTATAACTGTTTACGAACCAAGACTATCAGCGGTAATTGAAGTAAATTCCCCTTATTACCTCGTAGATATCTATCAGAGTTCGATCAGATCAGTGTTATGATGGCATGAAGTCGCACCAGTTTATAATGGAGTTTCAGAACCAACTAAAAATGAGTTTATAATGAGTGAAGAAAAATTCATTAAATATCCAGAATATCGAGAAAAACATCCATGGAGTTATATAAGATTTAAATTTGATTCAAACAACGATAGATATTTCTTTACCGATTTTGACGGTAAAAGGATCCCCAGGAAATTTAGATCAGCATCTAATTTTATCATTGACCCCAAGACGCAAAGTACAAGAGAGATTGCTGATGAAAAATTTTAAAGAATTTTTAGATGATCTTAAGCCTAAATACGATAAAGCGTTTAATGATTTAAGAAATTTACTTACTTCATTATCACAGCATTATGATCATAATATCAAGCAGTGAATAATCGAGTTAATAAAACACTTAAATGGTATCTTATTCGATTTATACATCGCCAATCGAAGTATTATAAACTTTGCAACAACACTCAATAATATTTACACAAATCTAGAATCTAAAAAACTATTTCTTAATCATTATAAAATAACAGAAGAACAATCACAAACATTTATTATACCAGAAATAAATAACGCTGCAATGAAGAAATCATTAAATGATCTTATAGAAGAATATTATACTGGAGTAATTCAATCGTGGAGAAAATTATCCCCACCACCGTCTATACTAAAACATAACAATAACCCGTTCGGTGCCGGGAGACACATAAGTCCGGGCATCCTTAACATAACAACAACAATCGCTGTCAATCTCGTTTGTGATGTTGTGGATGGTAGTTTCTAAATAGATCTTTCAAAGTCTAGTCAGGCACAGCCGGGATACATATTATACACATTTTCCCCTAGGGAACCCCTTATGATATTTGATTGTATCAGAACCTATAAACCCCGTATACTTGCGTGTTCATAATCCGTTATTATCAAGAATACACTTCAAACTTACAGACCAAAATAATCACATCTTGGATACAAGAAATGAAATTATAAATATAAATCTGTATGTGAGATCGTAATGCGTCAAATGCGAAAAAAAAATATCTTTGGTACTTGTCTATGGTACCTGATACATAAAGGGTTGATCTGTATTCTTTGATATTAAAGTATATCCACAAATGCATAGTTGGTCCGTAAGTATACTTGTTAATAGTTTGTAGGTTACTAAACAAATGTTTTTTTACTAAGGCAGAATATGCATTAGTTTTCCAAAGGGTTTGTTTTGCCATTATAACAGTAATAGGCCCCCCTCGTTACTTTCATTTTCACTTTCATTTTCACTCGTATTTGCACAATGTTCCCTTAACTGCCTTATACGAAAGTTCATAACCTTTCTGCTTGTATTCATGAGATAATTCTAACTTGATTTTAAAAATAGCGTTTGAAAGAGGTACAAACAATTTTACCTGATTATAAGTGATTTTTGCCAGTGACTTTAACATTCCATTTTGCATATCCTTTAAAAATTTGTAATCTGACGAAAGCGTAAATCTGGTTTGGTTTTTCACTTGTTGTAACGAGTCAAAGTCACATAGAATCTTTTCAGCATTCAAAATGTAACATTAATATCGTTATGTTGTAATTTTTTAATAGCAGTAACGATGTCATTTATTTTTTCAGTATTCATTATATCTTATATATATATATATTTAATATAAAAATTAGCAAAATATGTAGCGCGAACTGACACTCGATCTACCGTTCCTAGTTGATCATATTAACCTAATGAGGTTTTGTTCAGACATTTACCCCACCAGAGAACCCCTAAATATCCGAAACCGAAACTTTAGAGACTCAGAGGGTTTTGTCTGCGCATGTGCACATGTACCCCTACAAGTTCCTAGGACATTCGAAACCGAAACTCTAGGAACTCAAGAGGGTTGTTTATACACGTTGTAGGTCTTATTTTAGTGACCAATCAGATATGCCTTGCAAGAGTTCCTAAATATCCGAAACCGAATCTTTAGAAACTCAAGGGTCTTGGTCTTTGTGACCGAACCAAATTAGGTTTTGGTTTTACTATTGTGTCTTTAGGAACGGTACCCTGTGTGATTATACCCTATAGTAGGTCACAAGGTTACGATCTCGTATCAGTTCCCGCTACATATTTTTGGACGGCACAAGACGGCACAAACACATAACATATAATGATGATGATGATGATGATGATGATGATGATGATGATGATGATGATATAAACAAATGCTATCTTCACATTTGCATAACCACCCCCAATATCAAAATCCGAGGGTGATCGACGAAAAAGTCAATCCACCACGAAGTGACGTAGTGGATAGTTATGCGCACATGAAGATAGGGGGCAGAGCCACAATAAATTATATTTTTTGGCATAATATCGCCTTTTCGTAGATATTGTCATTCACAAGATTTGATCCTTGATCGTCTAGATGATAGATTCCGCTCGTAACTGTTCGAGCTATTGCACACTTAAGCGTTTAAGAAAAATTAGTTAATATATACTTACCTAGACCAGAGTAGTCCTAAAAGTAACAACAACAACAGTTTCTGGTATTTTATTTTTACAGTTTCCAGAAAATATATATGATTCTGTAATAAAATTAAATTCGACAGTATATATATATATATATATATATATATATATATATATATATATATATATATATATATATATATATATATATATATATATATAGCCATTTACTTTAATCAAGCGGATGTAATAATAGCTTTACACATGCGCAATTGCCCACAAGGTTTACTTAGTTCAGACCTGCTACCGCTTAATAATACATTTTTTTTCTGTCCACTTATCTAAGTCTATGTAGTATAGGATTTCAAACCGACAGACACATACACAGACAATCATTGTGTGATGGATTTTCTGCCTTATCTCAATGCTTTATATTGCTTGTATTCTCTCTCTCTCTCTCTCTGTCTCTCTCTCTCTCTCTCTCTCTCTCTCTGTCTCTCTCTATTATTTAGTGTATGTATTATAAATATACAAACAGGGAGATATTTCTCTCCGTTTTGTTTTCAAAATTCATTAATTCAACAGTGGAAACCAGCAGTATAAAATAGCGTACTACGATAAATCGATATAACGGATACAGCACAGCTTAGAGCAGCCAATCACAATTGACTATGCACTTGTGAATTGTGAGCGTGACATTTATGTAAAAACAAAGCATGCAGTACGCGGAATTTATATAAACAATAGGTAAAGTATAATTTTATCAGTAGGGAATGAGTTGCCCAATTAGCATTGAAAAGACCACTGGTACGTTTGTAAAACGTTACTATGTTATCAATCATTTGTATATAGTGATTCTCCATCAAAGAATTATGATATATCTGATTATACGTGTGCGAACAAAGATTTTCGTTGAATTTACTATGTTTTGTTGGGTGAAATCCCCATGGGTGTTAACGGGAATTAACATTAGGTTTTAAATTTGTTTGTCAAATACAGGTTCTTTCCAGTTCTTTTGCTCGTATTGTGTAGATTTTTATGAGCGAATTACGATAAAAAAAACCGGAAAAAACTAGTATTTGGTCAACAAATTTAAAACTTAATGTTAATTCCCGTTAACACTCCTGGGGATTTCACACAGCTAAAACTAGTAAACTCAACAAAAAACAATGATAAAATCGACTAAAATGCCTGAAAAATAGCGTAAAAAACAATAAATTTTGATAAAAATCGAACAAAATAAAAACTTTATAAAAAATAATTAAATCTGATTAAGTAGAGAGTGTTTCATGATATAAAATATAGTTTATATATCTTTGTGGAGTACAATCTTATATTTCTGAATATACTAAATAATAACAACAACTTCAATAACTTAAAAGTTTTATGCTTGTCCCAGTCTCGCGTAATTATTTAAAAACCTGAACATGATATTTTGCTCAAATTTAAAGGAATAAGCAGACTTTGTAACCCCTTCGGCAACTGATTTAATTGAGGGTGGCACAATGTTAAAGTATTTACTAGCGGAATAAATTGACTTGAACATAAGTTCTTCTCCAGATTCTGTATTCACAGAATAAATAGCTTTTGCAAATCGTGCACCCCCATTCTTTCCAAACCTACTGTTTTCACTTTGCGTGATAATACGTAAATTTTTAAGTGAGTTGTCAACTTTACAGTTGTTGATGTGGTCCACCACATACCCGTCTTTGATCAGTCCCAAAAAACATTCGATCACAAATCTGTGTGATAAATAATTTTTATTTCCTTTTGTGTTAAACGCAAGATAACCAGCATTCGTAACACTACCTACTGGTTTTTTTCAATCTGCAATTCCTAATGATTCTATTACGATTCTCTTCATAATTGGTCATGATTGGATGAGGCACGAACTCATTTTGCTCCATTTATATAGTATATACTATTTGTTTAAATCATTGTTTTGAAAGTCTAGCTAGATAATCTTCTTCGCGTTTTATAATAGATACAGAGTTATATTTTTATCGTAATATCTTTTCAACTCCCTGTATCATTTACCACCACATAGCGCACAAAGGTATGTCTTTCCTCGCACACCAACACCACACCGTATACTCGGTGTAGGTCCTAGACTCCCATTTCTAACGCATTGCATGTGATAACTAAAGAACTAGTTTACACAATTTGTTTACACGGAGACGTGTAACCAATCTTAAGCCAGCGGCAATTGTGATTTGGTTGAATCATATATAAATGATTAATACTTCAATTTAGATACATATTTGCCTTAATTATAATATGCAGGAATTATCCGCAATTCAGCCTGCCACAGCTAGATTTGATCTTGAGAGACTACACAAATTTAGTTTCTTGATGCAAGATCTAGCTTTAACAAATGTGGATATAACTAAACGCATTAGTGAAGCCAAGAAGGAGTTCGGCCACGATGGTGCAGTTCATGTGTGGTCCACATTCAGGATTGGAAATAATATCTATGTTATGAATGACAAACGACGTAGAGAGATTATTGACTATCTCGATGTTCGGAAATATATTATTTTAGTCAACTTTATTGTAAATATAGAGGATGATATTTGGATCATCCGAGACAAGCGCGAATCCATCCAAAAGTCAAGGTATAATATTATCATCGGTGCAAATTCTAAACCAGGAATTCTGACTGGAATAGACAAGCCGTATTATGAGCGATCTTATCCAGTAACTGCTGTTGTCTACTCGCTCTATCCATTACATGATAAACCTGACGTAAAGGATCTCAAGAAAATGAAACTGTCATCCTTTACTAGAATAAACTGTGTGGCTCAGCGAGTTATAGAACACTTCACAAACGCGATACGGGGAAACGGTTTAACAGATTTAAGGCGTAAAAAATAAATATGTGGGCTGAAAAAGTTAAAGACACTGGAGCGTCTATCAGCGACGTTGCTGAGCTAGAAAAGTTATTAAGATTTCCAATAACAGTGACGACGTTGACAGGAGAGATTTTGCACAAAACAAAATATAAATCTAGAGGAGCTCCTATAAATATTATTGATCATAACGCGCATGCATGGACTGATGCTGTAACTGTATTTCCACGAGAAAGAACGGTTAAACTTTACCATGATGATGTATTCGATGCCATAGGTGATATTAGCATACGTGACCCTGTTTCTGTGTGGTTGTTTCAGAGTTCTGAATGTGATCATTATGATCAGTTTGTACGGTCTAACGGTAATATTTATCGTACAGAATCTCTTTATAAAGAAATGGAAAACCTTGCGCTGAAATATATTTCTGACGATGTCAAAGTTAGACAACTACTAAGTAATTGTTTTACCGTACCATCGGTTGCTGCTCATTTCGCTCAGGAGAAAAACTCGTGGAAACCGACACGATTAGAATTTCTTGAAGATGTCGTGAAAAGTTGCATAGAATACGGACATGGTGGATTGCGGAATACTACATATAATTACAAAGACGTTATCTCAGTTGATATGGTAGCGTGTTATCCTGGAAGTTTTCTTGGATATGGAGAGTGTTCTGAATACTTTAATATATTTGGACACCCTACACATGACATGACCAGAGTTGCGATAAATGCACCCTTACCTAATTTTGACCTAACAGGATTTGCTCATGTAGAATCATTCGAGCTTAGAGAAGGTCTTCATATGATTGTTTATACGTGGTTCGTAAAACACTTTACATAAATATGTTGGGCTCCAATAGTTCCGCTAAGATATATGATCGATGTTGGAATTTTAGTATCGTTGAAAGTATCTGAAGCTATTATATCATATCGCGTGCAAAAGCAAGTTTGGTTGCCAGAACATGCTAAACACGATGAGAAATTAGCAAAAGATCTCGGCAGAAAAATAATCGATAAGTTTACACAAGGAGGATCACATGATCATAAACGAACTTGTACAAGATTGATCATGGACGATGCTGAACTCGATTTCATAATCGCTGATACGATGGAGAAAGACACATTTATAAGTCGATGTAATGCTTATTTATCAGACAAAACAAAACTAGGTACCATTGTAAGCTATACTGATGGCGAGTCACCGCAGTTTACTCATCTAAGATCTTCAATGCTAGCTTATGTTTCGATAAATCTATTATCGATGATAAACAGATTTCCTCGTTACGCTGTTAGAGTCGCGACAGATTCATTTTATGTACACTAAAAATATGAACATTCATTAAATCTCGGTAATGGTGAATGGGGAACGTGGAGGATAAAACAAGAAAATATAATTAGTTATTGTGAATCTGCCAATGTTGATATTGAGGAAACATATTACAGAAATAATCAAGTATCAAAATCATCTGCGCCATCCGTGCATGATCCTGTATCTAGACATAAGACCGTTTATCTTTAATGGGTGTGGACGTTCAGGTAAAACAACACGCGCGATTAACAGATTCATGAGTTTAGATATGATTGTCTTAACACCAACGCACAAACTCGCCAGGGAAATAAAGCAACGAAATGTAAAGTCGTGTACATATCATAGTTTCTTTAGATGGTACGGAGATACATGGAACCCATCACGAATGGGTGAAAAATATATACCTATATGCACGGTGCCTCTGGAGGTATTACAAACATTTATTGATTGGTTGTTACTAAAGAATACTGCTGTGATTATGTGTGGTGATCATGGTCAACCACCAGCCTTTGTCGGGCAGTCTCCACATGAGTGGTTAAAGAAAAATGTAGATTATTATGAAGAAATATTTGATGACCATAGAGCTGTTGATGAGTCGCTGAAAGAATTTAAAAAATTAATACGACTACAACCAGATAAAATACAATGTAAAGTAATGCGAGAGATAATTCCAGAAACATCCAAGAATGATTTTTGGACCCTACGGAAACCTGCTGATTTGATAGTTGCCAGTAGAAAAATAGTTCGTGACGAACTACAAAAGAAATTATATGCGTTACACAAGGAAAAATTCCCAAAATTACCTGTACCGTTGTGTTATCGCCCTGCAGATACTAGACAAAAAAATGTTGATGTTAAGATTCCTAGTGCAGATACGGAAAGTGTCCGAATACAAAATCTTGTGTTTAATGATATTGTCCTTGTCGCTGTTGATGTTGTCGAGAGCGCGTTAAGCATGGATAAATCGCCATGGACGTTAGGGTACGCTATAGCGATTTATTCGTCGCAGGGATTAACTATCAATGACACTAAAGTTTGGATAGTCGATGGTCGTATTGAGTCGTCAAATTTAGTTTATCTTGCAAAATATCGAGTTAGAAGACTATTACAACTAAAACGGGTTATCATGGATTGCGTAATAACCGAGAAAATCACTAATAATGTCGATATCAATACAAAAATTATGCAGCTATAAGCAGTGTGACAAAAAAATAATCGCGAGTTTGATATAGATGTGGATATCATTATGATGTTAAAACAACGACAAAAAAATCATTGCGCAAATTGCAACGCAATAATGTTGTGGCAGTATTCGAGCAATAACCCAAGACAATTTACCGTTGATAGAATTAATAGTAGTCATGGTCACACGCGCGAAAATGTTATGCTGAAATGTTTGGAGTGTAGTTGACGTTGAGGATTTACAAGTTTATAAAAGTGTACTCGGTGGTAATTGCGTATCCTCAGGAATTATTTGTAATTGTTCACGTACAAATCCACGTTGAGGAGCAGTTGAATCTAATCTGTAGATTGCAGGTCTACCTGTGGACCTTACCACGCTGGATATTTTGTGTGTGGTCACACGCCAAATAGGATCAGTTGCCCTTTTTCTACCTCCTTCGAGTTCGCCAGGTTCGTATAAATATCTAACCGTAACATTGCCTAGTACTGGTTGAGAAATAGATTTACGTTTTATCGGTATATATTTTTTGTGATCGCATCAGACGGTTTCATAGAAGTTGCACGAGTAACTTCCTTATTTAGCGCAGCTATCACATTCGGTAACCTCACAACCCATTCACGAGATCTTGTATCTGTGGATATTTCCTTTGCATATTGATACCCGAATAACCGTTCAGCAAGTGTTCGATTAAATCCTTCAACGATTGCCTGATCACGATGAATCTCTGTTTGTCCTTGTCTGATTTTAACGTTGTGCTTGTTCATCAGCGAAGATACTGTACAAAGAAATTTTTTACCAGGATCAACCTGTAGTAGTTTTGGCCATTGTAATGGTCCTCGCTGATAAATTTGTTTGAACGCAGATGCAACTTCAGATGCTGTCTTTGTTGATAGCGGCTCCGCTTCTTTATATCTGCTCGCAACGTCAACGACGGTTCATTCGTATCTGTATGTGTGTTGACGTCTACCTGCTTTAATGGTATCGTATGGTAAAAACAAGATATTCGCTTGATGAACTTCATTAGGAACGTTGACATCGAAATGTGCGTATTGAATGTTTTTAGGTGGATTTAGAAAGATTTGCCATATTGCCTGTCGTGCTAGCCACGTTTCAGCAGCATCACTTGAAACTTTTACTGAAGCGACAAGTTTGTTAAGCGCAGCCTTACCTCGCCAATATCCTTTCGGGGAATAATAAATAGATTCCATTATAATAATCAGTTGATTAATTACCAGCTCCTATCATTATTTTACCTTTCATAGCAGATTTTATCAGAAAGCTAGCGAGAGATTCTCTGAGAGATTTATTAGGTATAGAATTTAATGCGTGAATCAACTTTATATCTGCGAGATGCCGTTGTTTCAAATCAGGATTTTTATACGATACATCATGAGTGTGACACGCTTGATCTATCTTATTTACTGGATACTCTCCAGGTTTTGGTCGATCTTGGTTATCGAGTCTGATATCGAGACGAGTTCCAGGACCACAATAATTATATCCGGGAAGATGTTTCTCACCAGGATATTTTGCCCATGGAGTTCCTGGCAATTTCCCTAATGAAGCGGCTATATCACCACCACGCACTATTTGCGACGCGGAAACAAATTTATATTTTTTGTACCACATTTTGCACACTTGCCTGTGAGTGCGCGTCTCTTATTTTTTTGTTGTCATCGTTGTCAATCCAACTGTGGGTGTTGTCGCTCTACATCGACCACAATATAAATTCATATTATTATCATATGGATATAATTGATTTTTCTGCGACACGAACAAGAGCCAGTAAGGCACCATCTAGAGTTACCAAATTATATCAGAATGATCATAATAGGCCCATCTGGATCTGGTAAGACGCAATTATTGCTTAATTTTATAATGCGATGGCTCAAGTGGAATAAGTTGTATTTAGTAGCGCCATCTGTAGATGATCAACGATGTTACGAAATACTTAAAGATTTTAATCAAAATGCGAAATTACTGGACAAAAATGATATCATTGATTTTATTACCGCTATTGATGAAGCTCCATCCGTAGATGACTTGGATGTATTCATCAATAACCTCGTAGTGTACGATGATGTAATGCTGGACAAACAATCCAATCCAGCTAGAATATTTTCTCGAGGAAGACATAAAAATCCTGGCGTGATTTATGTTACTCAGAGATATACTCAGATACTTAAGGTGATCAGAGATAACTGTAATATTTTGGTTGTGTTTAATGGCGTAGATAATTATACTTTGCAAAATATTTATTATACTTGGTGTTCAAGGGACATGAATATGAATAAATTTAAAAATTTATTTTCTAAAACACAAGCTGTTACTTTTGGATTTATAAAGATAAATTTACATGATCCTAGATCAAGGTATCGTGTAGGTTTAGATAAAATCTTTGGTTAATTCATAGCAGCAGAGAGGCTGAAGGACATACTTGTAGTGACCACATAGTGAATAAATCGAGCAAAAATCTGGTCAATTAAAGAAAGTTTTACTATTAAGGCAAAAACGTTTTTTCTCAGCCTTCGTAGGAACCCTTAATTTTCAAAAATAAGGTCTCAGGCAAATTTGTCTGTTCAGCCTCTCTGCTGCTAACAGGCTTGTTGTAGAAGAGTTTTGTGCCGTTTAGATATTTGTTTAAGTCCAAAATGGAACAATCAATCCCAATATATATCTGATGTATTTATTTTTTTCTAGCTTCACAGCAAAGGCTAAAGAGGGTTTACAATTTTTACTGAGAACTATTAACAATACTGGTTGTTACGCGATATAATTTTAACCAATTAAATTATCGTATTGATTGCAATTATTTATGTATACTTGTATATTTGATGTAACGTAACATTTGCATAAGTCATTGAAGATCAAAACGCAATGTATTGACAGTGTGTGTGTGTGTGTGTGTGTGTGTGTGTGTGTGTGTGTGTGTGTGTGTGTGCAACAACCTTTGTAAGAAGTCCCATTCAAATAAAATGAAGTGGGGATGTTTAGTTTATGTATACTTGTATGTTTGTTATGACGTAACATTTGTATCAGTCACTGAAGAACAAAAACGAAAAGTATTGATAGTGATAGTGTGTGTGTGTATGTGTGTGTATGTGTGTGTTTGTGTGCAGCAACCTTTGTAAGAAGTTCCATATATATAAAATGAAGTGGGGGTGTTTAGTTCTTCCCGACAGTGTTTCCAGAAACTAAACATAGAATTTACACTCAAGCCATAAAAAAAATTTAAAATGGCGCTCTAAATTTAATGTCACCTTATTTCCAGTAAATGTTTGACTCCACCCAGTTATGCCACCAAGTGGCCCACTATACAGCTATTGCAACTATATTCGTGGCCATCAACTCGTTCACAATCAGAATATATTTTCAGATGGCGCTAACATCGAAGAATACCAGAGTTTCTTGTATTGTGTTTGAAACAAAAATATTTGTCAGAGCGGATCTTAAAATTTTTATTAATTTGTTTTTGGTCAATGATACATTCGCAATATAACCATCCTTTCAAATGGTTCTAAATGGATATCAAAAATTTCTTTTAATATATTTGAATCGAAATGTTTGTCAAAGTGGTCCTTTACCTTTGGTTTTAATACTCTTGGTCAGTAATACGTTCATACTATAATTATCTTTTCAAATGGAACCAAAATTGAAGAATAACAGAGTTTTATTTTTTTTTCTAAACGAAATGTTTGTCAGAACAGATCTTAACCTTTGGTTGATACATACATGGTCAATATTACATTTACAACAGGATTGTCTTTGTCTAAGATCAATCTTAGATCGGTGTTAACTTATGAACAACTTCAAATTCAAGTGGCATCCTGGTCTGAACAAACGAACGCGACGAGAAATCTAGAATGGAAGCAATTAGTGTCAGCAAAACGTGGCACGTGCCAGTGTACGTTACTAAGTCAGTTGTGTGGCCTAATATTGCGTTGACCTGTATACTGTAACGATTTTGGACTTCTAGCTATCTGATAATTGTTTTTTCTATTGGGGCATGCTGCAAAGATTGCTTCATTTGCCGCTCTAATTTTGCCGCTTTGAGCATCATTAATCAGCAATATCCGCTTGCCTTTCAAGACTTTGACTTGATTATATAGCGTCACCGTTCTCTGCATCTTCTAAGACTGCTGTCAGAGCCAGGACAAAGTCAAGTGTTGAAAGGGGAGGGGGTCCAATATTTCAAAAGGGCTCTGACCTTCCTCGAAAGAATACCAAAGCAAAGGTCTATAATTCTATTTACTAATGGGCCCTGACCTTCCTCGAAAGAACACCAAAGCAAAGGTCTATACGTCTATTTACTAATGAGCCCTGACCTTCCTCGACAGAACACCAAAGCAAAAGTCTATAAGTCTATTTACTAAGAGTGCCATAATACCCAATCAATACGCACAAATTTCAAGTGACAAGTGACACCCTGGACCCCAACCCAACCACGGATAGTGCCTGGCTTTCGAGTTTAATATATACGGGATGAAACAGTTCAAAATTAAATTTGACTGACACTCTACATCGTTTACAATGACCTCCACTGATAATTAAGACGTTCTAGTCGAAGCACACTTATCGTGATAATATGTCATGTGTCAACTGATTGTATGAGTTAAGTAGTTCATCCGTTAAAAAATATTCACGTGTTTCAGTCAGGTTTTTAGATGTGCCTGCATATTTTTACGGACATCATGAAGCTAAATAAAATTTTTAGCAGTTCAATATATATATATATATATATATATATATATATATATATATATATATATATATATATATATATATATATATATATATATATATATATATATAACAGCAACATAATTAAGTTTGACATTCTTCAATTTTGAACAAGGGCACTTTTTTATGACTGTACATTTGCCAATTATTGCAATACTAGGATTAAAAACATTTTATGCTAACTGGTTGTTTTTTTTTTTCATTATTTTATCAAAATCCATTGCAAGCATTACCATCTCTTCGGGACATAAATACTTATATTGCTCATATTTTTAAGTTCTAATCCTTTCATTATGCGCCAATATCTGTACTGATGTTTACTCGAAATATATTTGAACAAAATAACACAATCAAACAGCATTGGTACCATGATAGTGGTGCTAATATTATCAAAGCATACATCAACAAGGCGACAATCAAAACAGACAGAAATAAATCAGTACCTACTAGTGATTGAATCTGGCCAACTTCTAACTCCCAGATTAAAGTTTGCTTGTACCGAGTTAAAATTCTAGGGTAGGATTGGGGATTGGGTGGGGTCTGGAATTATTCTAGGGTAGGATTGGGGATTGGGTGGGGTCTGGAATTTCTTGACTTTACCCCTGGCTTAAAAAACAAATGTACACACTCACAAACGTACAGTCACTGGTCACTTGAAACTCGGCCATGTTTTATTTTCACGTCTACAATTGCTGCCAATAAATATATATATATATATTTTTACATGGTATATTGTACCCAATCTCCTTACATTTTTTTCACAAAATTATACATCAGAAGTAACTGAAATAAGATCTTAATTTACTCAGTGCAATCTCACACCTACAACTAACAACAAACACTAGGCTGCAAGGACGAGAAACATACAATACAACTGTTTTTTTTACTATATTGTTACCTGGTTTTTTGGAATCCCCTGTACCCGTCGATATGTAATTTAAATTCCTTTTTGGAATCCCCTGCACCCGTCGATATGTAATTTAAATTCATTTGCCTCAGTTTAAACCTCATTAAGATAGTTTTCTTGACCGGTATACTAGTGTACCTGTTATACCGCGCACCGCTAATATTCAGTAGTGCAAGTAAATCGGTACAGTCAAGCACGCTGTACAATTAAGACATTAATCTATGTACGGCTGTAGAGGAATTGTCGAGTGTTGGCAGCGTTACGGTACGAGTTAAAATCCACCTGCACCACTTTCTATAATGATGCTTCTACTTCTCAATAAATGGATTTGAAGAAAGTGTACCACCTATGTGTACGAAACGTTAAAAAAGGTTTAAGATCTACAAGTCATAACTAGAAATCCAATCATAGGTACCTATAGCCACTCACACACGCTGCAATACATACATAAATAAAATGTTATCAAACATGCTTTTGGGGGTGGGTTAGGCTACGTTCATCAAAACAAAACAAACAAAATGACTGATTTCTTTATTTCTATAACAAAATATTAGCAGAGTTGATATTGTTGATATTATAATAACAACTACATTTTCATAATAATTTATTTACATGCCAGTAGTTTATAAAAGGATGATGATATACCTTGTCATTCCAGGGATTTATTATTTAAAAGAAATGCTTTCTCCAAAAATAAATCAGATTTTTGCTATAGACCTTACAGTAACCTCAGTTCATTTCAACTCGTAAATATAAATCTGTCATATGCAATTGACCCCCCCTCCCATTCGCACAACGGACTCCTCATTCACACAACGGACTCCTCGTGTATACAACGGACTACTCATTCACATGACGGATTCCCTATTCAAACGATGGAATGAAACCTGATAAGAGATTAATAAAATGCACCACTGTATCTGAGTCAAAGTAATTGTTTATAGACTTATAAATTTTGTAAATTAACAATGATAAGTTGAATAGGAGGTCATATTACGATTAAATGGGTCACAAGCAAGTACATTTGCTTCAAACTTGCAAAATCGTCTTGGTTGAATTTATTACTAAGTTGTAAGATCAATTTGGCATATATACTGAAGGACACAATTGGCCGTAGAAAGCTTGTGATTTTCGTCTGGCTGCAAAATTTTACATCTGTGATTGGGGTCGTTCTTCGGTTCGTGAGGTATCCAGTCCAAGAACGAGGCAGATACTAAGGTATTATCCAACCATCGCTATGTACCCAGCACATCAAGATCATTTCCTCCCACGTAAAACCCGTCACAAAAGTTACCTGAAAAAAATTAAAAAACAAGATAATAATAATAATAATAATAATAATAATAATAATAATAATAATAATAATAATAATAATAATAATAATAAAAATAATAATAATAATAATAATAATAATAATAATAATAATTAATAATAATAATAATGATAATAATAATAATAATAATAATAATAATTAATAATAATAATAATAATAATAATAATAATAATAATAATAATAATAATTATTATTATTATTATAATAATAATAAATAATTAATAATAATAATGATAATTAATAATAATAATAATAATAATAATAATAATAATAATAATAATAATAATAATAATAATATAGATGCCCTTAAAAGATTGAAGATAGGGTCTCTTTGCAATGTTTATTCCAGTAGCAATTAATACAATGCATTTGGACAGCGTTACAGAACAAACTACCTTGTATGTTAATTAGGAGAAACTTTAGTACATCAAAAGAGGTTATTCCTATATTTTTGTTATTGATTGGTTGTCAACACTGCATCTACATTTCGTGATATTGGTTGCCAATGCTGCATCTGCATTGAGCGATATAAATCATTTATCGTTGACAATCATTAAATTAGGACGTATTATTTTAAATATTTGTAATTCTTAGATCTATTGGATTATCAATAGAATTGATCAATTCTGTTGATAATGGATTAAAACATGAATGAATATGATGAGAAAGGTATGGGCAGAGCGAAAGTGCAATATATTTGTCGTCGTTTACACTGACGCCGTTAGATGAAGCCTAATGAATGTACGTAATATGAGGAGGTACATGGAAATGTAACTCCAATAAGTAGCAGTAACTTCCGTCGATATATTATTCTGAGGGTAGGCCGCAGTAACAAATATTACACGTTTTATTGAGAACTCGAGGCTTTGTCTCATTGTCTATATCCCAAACATACTGCAACAGTTTTCATGAAACTTCATCTTGTACATTTATTTTGAAAGTACAATACGTATGCAGTATGCCAAGTATATTGTGATATGTAAGGTACAATCTTTTAGCTAGAAAAAAAATCTTTAAAAAATCTTTGCATTTAATTACTTGCTTTAAACACTTTGCTGGCTCAAACTTTCCATTTGCGGGATATATTCTGATATTTTGTAACAGCTATACCTTGACCGCATGGAGTATTTTAGGGGTAGGATGGTTGTCAGTATTACTGCAGTTTTTAGATTTACTATATACGATTATGAATGTGTATAACATGTACAAATATCTATTGATTACCTTGGCTTGTTGCCTTTTTAAATTCTATTTTTATATTTGCACAAAACTATTGACATCATGAAGATTATTCAGATTAATCCTTGCAATTCAAATCTTCATAGGAATAAAAATATAGTGCTAATTTGGCAGCGCTTTAAACAAGGGACTGTCCTTAGAGTTTTGAGGATCTTATCCAAATTCTTTTCGTCGTTATTTAATTGGTTGAGTAGTCGTTCAACTGATCTAGGTGAATGCGTCTAAATAGTCCTTACACCATAATAACAATTGTAAACTATTGCATTACACATTTTAAAGCTGATATTTGCTGAGGAGTATCTCTATTTTTTAAATCCAAAGGTATCATTTTTAAAATTTATCTTCTAAAATATTTGCATACAGAATGAAAACAATGCCTATCAGAAAGGTTTAAATTTATGAAAAGGACGGGAAGTAATATGTTGTCATAAACCATGGGCTATAATCCGCTACTCTATTTTCAACCATGGACGTCTGCAAGAAACTTTGCTAGTTTCTCACACATATGAACAAATCTGCTTAACCTGTTATTTCCAGTCCTAGTAAAACTGTCTCGTAATATTGACCCAACACGAACCTTCTTACCGATTAACTGGACCAAACTCACTTTCTCTTCCAAAAACTAGTTTGTTTGGGTTTTTTTTCTATTTCGGAAGAGGTCAGTTGCTTTGATGAAGAAGAGCTTACAATATAAGGAAAACACAGACCACGATTGCAGGAGGATTCAATTCTTAGCGCAGTTTCTTTCCATAAATTACTTTTCATTTGCAGACTGTATTCGAATTGATGCTGCTGTGGAAAGGTACTGCTTTGCATCGGCGGGAAAAAAAATTCAGTATGATCTCTCATGCTTGTAAAATGAAGTCGTCGTCCACAGTGAGCAATATCTTTTTTTTTGAGAAAGATTTTCCAGATTATGAACGTTGAGTCCAAACTTTCTCAAGTGGAGTAGGTGATTCTTCTTGCAGAGAACTTGTGAGCCCATGGTCAGCATCGTTTGAATATATGTCGTTTTTTGTGTTGATGTTGACAGAGAAAAGGAACGTTAATAAATATTGCACGAGTTATCTGGATTGAAACTTTCATTTTCTATATTTTCCGTTACTTGTTGCAAATTTTTTGGATACTGAGGTGAAAAAGACTATCCATTTCTGCAAAGATAGTAGCAGAAATCATATTCTGGTGGCAGTGACGTTTTCAGAGAATTGTCGAATCATGGCAGAAAACTTTTTGATGATTAGGGAGACCATATGCTAAATTCCTCGAAAATTGCCGAACCCATCCGTCCATTTTATGGTACTTTTACACGAATAAGACTTATGGTTATGAATTATCGAACCAAACTAAACATATGAATGGAACGTTGGGTTGCAGTGCAAAAATACTCAATAATTCCAAAGAACACGCTTACATTCTTGTTTGTATGGATTCATATTAAATTTTAGCTTGGTTACTCGATATGAAAAAACGACCACAGAATGCCAGAGAAAAGTTTAACCACATATAAATAAATGATAAATGATATAAAATTAACATGGCTGATACCCGACTCTAATATTTCTCGTATGTAACGCCAAACTGGTTTTTTATCAATCTTGATCAAGTGACCACCACCCTCTTCGCAGTAGCACTTCGCCTCATGCCAAGAACGTATGCTTGACGATTCCGCACGGTAGCACAGTTTTGGAGAATCATTACAGATATAAGAAGCTGGGCAGGCGGTTGGCTTGCTTGCTGGAGGCGTGGTGCACCCGAATGGGTCCAGAGGCTGTGTCGTACGCTTCGTCGTGGATGTGGCTGGCTCTAAGCTGTCTATCGGCAAGGTTACTGGCGTCGAAAAAGTCATTGTTATCGAGCTTAGATCCTCTGAAAATGAAATCAAATTGATAGTAAATACCTGACTGGCTTGAAATGATAATTATTCGTTCTCTTTGCGGCATTCTTATTCTGCGAAGGAGGGGATGATAAACAGATGCATATCACTCAGGTTTTAGATGGGATATACTTCAATCTGTCAGTGAAATTTCTTATATCCACCTAAAAATTATATATATATATATATATATATATATATATATATATATATATATATATATATATATATATATATATATATATATATATATATATATATATATATATATATATATATATATATATATATATATATATATATATATATATATAATTAAAGATTTTCGTGAAATCTGTTCTTCAAAGAATCAGTATCAGGTTGCATTTGATTTACCAGTCTTTAATTTCTAGAAACCCAAATAAATTTAATTTTTAATTAGTCCCTAATAGTAAGAATTAACGGCCAAAATAAACGTCATGATATTAACGTGAGCTAATTCTCTTAAGATTATTTCCCGTCATAATTCTATATTTTTTTATTGAAAACTTTTAAAATGTTTACAAGCACTCTTATCTTGTTTGTATATCTTCAAACCTGAGGATGACCTTATGTAATTCATTGAATAAAGACGTACTATTTGTTCCTCATTTTATTATATCAAAGCATACTGTAATATCTTATGGATGCAATTGATACCTTTCCTAAAAGGTTCCCAACACCAAATATTTATGCGCATCGTTACAATTTAGATAAGTCAAAAATTACAGTCACTGGTATTACAGTAATCATGTAAGATATCATGTAGGAATTATTTTTAATAGAATAATTCCATTTCTGTTGCAAATGAGTACGGTCCAAACAAAAATTTTTTACATGTGATTAGATTAGGGTTCAAATAAAAATTATTTACCTGTGATTAGATCAAGGTCCAAATAAAACTTATTTACCTGTCATTAGATTAGAATTGTAACAGATGACAATTAGTAACCCTGAGGGAGAACAGTCTGATTGTCGAACTTAAATATTAAAGAAATAGAATAAACATGTCTGATTTACCTGAATCTTGAAGGAAATAAACCCAACCGTTCTCTAAAATCGCTGCTCCATCCAAATGTTGGTGAGGCAACGGCGAGCCCCGACATTCTTTCCTTTTGGCGTGGTAGAAGAAAGAAAAACATGTTTTGTCAAAGCTACAGGAAAGTCCGCACCCCAGAGATGTTCCTATTTTTTTTATTTTTTTTTTGTCCATAGATATGGTCCTGCTACTAACATGTCAAAGGTAGAAATTCTTCTGTACGAATGTGTCATGAATTCTGAAACAAAAATTCAGGGTTGTGATTTATTTCAGTAAGAAATATCCGTAGATAAGCATAAAAATACACATCCAGAATTTTGAATTAGGAGAACAAATAATACAGTAAGCTGGTATTGTACAGCTAAATTGTACAAAATGGTGTTTTTCTAGCATGTATTGTAAACCAATACGGTAATATTTTAACCAAATGTACCGAGAGAAAGTTAATTATTGGCTATGTTAATAGTTGGCATTCCTTACATAAATGGATCATGGCTAAAAAAAATGTTTTGTAAGTGACATTAATGCAGTAACACTAGAATAGCAGAACAGTGCGTAGATAGATAGATAGATAGATAGATAGATAGATAGATAGATAGATAGATAGATAGATAGATAGATAGATAGATAGATAGATAGATAGATGGATGGATGGATGGATGGATGGATGGATGGATGGATGGATGGATGGATGGATGGATGGATGGATGGATGGATGGATGGATAGATCAACAGCTGGAACATGGCTAAAAAGAAATATCATGGGATTTAGTCGTAGGATTACAAATTAATTTGATTGGATTTTATTTATGATTCACTTCATTCGGAATGACTTACAAATACTGCCACACAAAAGGCCGACGATGTTCCGATTGTAACTTTGTCTCTTTCTGCTGCCATATTATAATCCTGTACGGAGTAAAAAAACACTTCTGTACGTTAAAAATAACAAAATAGTTCCAAACACTTGGCCCTATTACTTTTTTATTTTATGACATGCTAAGTTCAAGATAGTGTATGTCTTGATTGTAATTTAAATTAAGTAAAATTCTTTGTAAACTATGTGTTAATATATCACCAGTTTAGAAGGTACATAGTTATCCTTATTGTCAAGCTATTCTATCTCTGAGGTAAGAAAATATAGAAGTGATCGGTATTGAAAAACACCTGAACTTATGAAGTTTGACATCTTATGCCATGTGAACAAAAATAGTTCCGAATATGGTTGCCAATGGAGGCTAATCTTCCTTACTTCGTGGGAGGAAGTGGTTTGCCCATAATCAGGCAGGAGTTTTCACCAAGACTTGCTCACATCGCTCGTGCTATGAGGTTTTAATCCTCAATTATTCAAACTCATACTTATAGGACTGAGGCGGCATTAGGGTGCTAAGCATCATCTATCTGACAGTAATATTCGGGTCTTGGGTAGGTGCCAATCATATCCCTTCGAAAAATATATCAGCCGGAGCAATACAATTTCCAATTTGTAATTTTGTGATCACTTCTGTGGTATCAACATTTAATTCTTTCAAAATTCGTGGTGTGTTCTGTATGCAGTGTCCCGTATCATGTGTGGAACCGTATTTGATTAGGCGGACTTCTTTCTGCTCAGGAACAGTTGTATACATACATTTAGTGTCAAGTGCTTTGGACACCATTCCTTCCAAATGGATTGTCACATTCAAACTGGCATCCTATTTGGAGCCCTCATTTGATATATTTTAATATCAAATTAAATTTTGTATTTTCTCCAAATTAGTTACTCATATGATATACTATGTACAAAAAGGTTATGCCCGTTTAAGCTCTATTCCACTAATCTAGGATCAACCCAGAATACACCCAGATGCGTGGATCAACCTTGCATAGAGTTAGTTGAGAAGGGGTCAGACCAGAATAAGATAGCATGCTGGGATTAGCCTAGCACATAGTTAAATTAGGCTGGCATCAGCTCAGAATACACTTGAATACTTGGATCAGCCTAACACATAGTCTACTTAAGTTGGGATCAGCCTAACACAGTCTACAAAAGCTGGGATCAGCCCAGATTACACGTTAATGCTTAGCGCATAGCATACCGTAAGCTGGGATCAGCCTAGCACAGATTCTATTTGAGCTGGGATCAACCTAGCACCGATTCAACTTTCAGCTGAGATCAGCCCAGAATGCACTGTAATGCTGGAATCAGAATAGCACCGATTGGGAATCTGTCTTGTACATTCAAATTCTAGCCCATGAGCAGGCCCCAAAGAGAGAACCAAATATGTTAAATATTTTAATTAATTATTGATCTTGTTTTAATTATTATGCTGATGTAGAATATTAGCAATAATGAATAGTAGCTTGTTTGAGAGAAAGAAAGAGAGCAAGAGAGAGATAATTAATGCATATACTCGTGTATCCTACATTTTTTTACAATTCATGTATTAAATCTTTTCTCTTTCAATTCGTTATTTTTAGCTGTGCATAAAACGATAATTTATTAAGTTTTAGCTTATGCACAACTTGAGTTATTTAAGGTACAAACTGCCAATTTTGCAATGGGCTTCGTCTGATAATGACCATTAAGGGAGAAACTGGTGGTGTGGTAAGCTGATGTAATGTCGAATAATAAAGCTTAGTCATTGACTAATACTTGTCTAGGGGTGTTGTATATGTATCTTGTCTTGAAATTGAGGGGCAGACAGGGAATTATGCAAATGGATAGTATTAGCCTCTTTACTTGCTGCCTTCGTGGGGGGTTGTGGGAGGATCCCGTGGGTTAAAATGGTTAAAATTTTTCCAACGGGTTAGATACGCTTTGGACACCAGTTCTTCCAAATGGATTTTCACTTTCCAAACTGGCATCCTCTTTGGGGCACGCATTTGATATATTGTAATATCAAATTCAATTAGGCATTTTCCCCAAATCAGATGCTCAAAGGCTATACTAATAACGTAAAGGTCAGGCACGCTAAATACATCACTTTTACAGTCTTAAATAGGAAAAAGTAAGAATATTTTCTTAATGCTGGGATCAGCTTTATTCCACGAATCTGGGATCAACCCGGAATGCACTCTTATGCGGGGATCAGCCTAGCATAGATTTAGATAAGATGGAATCATCGAGGAAAACATTAGCATGCTGTAATCAGCCTAGCACATAGTCTGCTAAGCTGGGATAAGCCCAAAATACACTTGAATGATGGGATCAGTCTAACACAGATTTTAATTGAGCTGGGATCAGCCTAGTAATGTCTACTGAAGCTAGGATCAACCAAGATTACACTTTAATGCTGGGATCAGCCTAGCACCAATAATCTTTGGGATGGAATCAGCCGGGAATACACAATAATGCTGCTATCAGACTAGTATAGATTTGCTTTGACGTGGGATCAGCCCAGAATACACTCGAATGCTGGGATCAGCCTAACAAAATTTTGCTTGAGCTAGGATCAGCCTAGCACCAATTCTACTTAAGCTGGGATCAGCCCATAATACACTGTAATGCTGGGATCAGTCTAGCACCGATTGGGAATCAGTCTTTTACATTCAAATTCTATCCTATGAGTTGCACCAACAGAGAGAGCCAAATATTTTAAGATATTTTGATTATGTATTGATGTTCTTTTGTTCATGAGTTTGATGTTGTATAATATTGGTAATACTTATTTATTGTTGTGCATAAATAGTTCCGAATATTGTTCTTATGGGATCAGCCCATAACACACTTTAATGCTGGGATCAGTCTAGCACCGATTGGAAATCAGTCTTTTACATTTAAAGTCTAGCCTATGAGTTGTACCCACGGAGAGAGCCAAATATTTCAAAGCTGATTATGTATTGATGTTCTTTTGTTCATGAGTTTGATGTTGTATAATATTGGTAATATTTATTTATCGTTGTGCATAAATAGTTCCGAATATTGTTCTCAATGGTGACTAATTACATCAGATATTTCTTTCTTGACGGAAAAAGCCAGTAATGTTCCGATTGTTAAAACTAGTCTCTCTTTTTAATCATTGTGCCTCTGTATTCACAATAATCATTTGAAACAAACTGCTCTGTTTTATTTGTAGCTTTATATTGATATGAACAGTCAGATAAGATTTATGAACGACAGCATTTCACTTTGTATATATGAAATGAATAAACATTTTAAAACACAAAAACATATTTAGAATCGACGCAAAATATGGCACAAATAAATGTACAATTTTGGGTTAAAACAGCCAATATAAGAAAGAATTAAAACAAATAGTTTTGCATTGTTCATGAAGCACTAATCATGTAGTCAGCATTACTTATAGCTAAAATTAATGGGTATATATAAGTTAACATCTAGCTTCATTTCTAGGACTAAAGGACTAATATATATATATATATATATATATATATATATATATATATATATATATATATATATATATATATATATATATATATATATATATATATTTATTTATTTATATATTTATATATATAAACAAAGTAAAAAGATGTGGGTTATGTCTTTATTTCTGTTTGCCTGTCAATCCATTAATAATATATTTTATCTCCTGCACTATTAAAGCCACAATATCGAACTTTTTTGATTAGGGCTCCAGGTAGTTTTTGGAAATTCATAGTGGTTTTAGAATTTCAGGTATAACTCATGAAAGGGGACAAGTTTCTGTGATTAGTTTTTGTTTGTTAAAGTCTATTGTCTTGTCAGTATAAATCTGGACTTGCTTTGTGTCATCTTTAAGACCATACTTGATTCTTTCAAAGTATGTTCATTAACCCAAAACAAATTTAACTCATTTTTTGAAAAGTAGTCGAGTTGCAACTTGTTCAAAATATTTCCTTTGATACATTTATGTCAAAGAAGATGGCGGTATAATGAGATTTACTTTGTCCGTGTGTGTGTGTGTGTATGTGTGTGTGTGTCTTCTGTGTCATGCTGAAACTATTGTACAGCTTCACTTATTGACACCAAGCTTTCACTAAGTGTAAACATGGTATTTAGCATGAATTTACCATGCAATTAAGTATATAGAGGGCTCGTCATCCTTTCATTGCTTTGTTGAGAGAGAGAGAGAGAGAGAGAGAGAGAGAGAGAGAGAGAGAGAGAGAGAGAGAGAGAGAGAGAGAGAGAGAGAGAGAAATTTACTTGCTTATCCTCCTCTCTAAAACTGTCTAGAAAAGGTTCTTTAGTTTCCGGAAAATACATTACTATCTTTTGTAACTATTTCATCCCGTAGGCAGCAAAAGTAGATGCTATTTTATTATCACATAAATTATTGTGAAAGCATCAACATCCACTCCCACCGTTTGCACCTTAGATTACCAATTTGACTTGTCAGGTATATTAAGTGTCGACAAACTCTATTTTTCGACGACTTAAGCTCATTGTACGTTGGCTGTCCTTGGCAATGTTCAGCCTTTTTGATCGAACACAATGTTAGTTTCAAATTTTTTCGACATTTTGAATCAAACACGAAAACGAAAGCAAAGCAAAACTTTGAAAATGTATTAGGATATCAATTTTGGGAAGAAAATAATAACATCGAAGTTGTGCTAGACTATGTTAAAACTACTAGGTATTGAGAGGAAATTCTGGTAAGATGTATCGGATTAACCTGTCCTTTCGTCTTCTTGTATATTCTCTTTAGAAAACGCTCCCAGTCACAGATTTAATTAGCCCCGGTTAAATAGTTCATGGCATGGATGGAACAATAAGCGATTTACTTTTAGAAGTCGTTCGCATTACAAACTGTCAAAAATTTAATCAGCAGGGTCGTAAACAGTCTGGTTCAATAGTTCATGGCATGAATAGAACAATACCAGAAATAGCCTCCTTTACAAGAATTACTCAGAGTTGTAAACAGCATATTACTTGAAAGGTCGTTCGTTCATGAGACTAGCCTTATTAGGATAGACATCTCTAGTTTGGAACAAGACACACGTGGGGTCAGCATGGTACTGGCATGTTATAATAGTGCCCAAATATCAGGTTATAAATAGGCCGAACCTTTAGTTCGTCAGTTCCAGATCAGAGAAAGTCTGTCTATATTTTCCTGAGTTCATCAGTTTCAGATCAGAGAGAGTATGTCTATTTTCTCGGCGATTTCCGCTACCTCCTACTTGCTGAAGCTTCCCCAAAAGATGCAGCATTGTGCGTGACACCTTGTCTTTGAGAGAGTTTGAACTCCCTCTTTTCTCTCTATTTTCTCTCCTGGCTATGCAATAGAACATTGCTAAGTGTTTACGAAAACAGATTCGTCAAAGTTCGTGAAGAATCTTTTTTTGCAAAACATCTATGCAGTAGTAAGCCTTCAATGCAATAAATAGGTTAAATCAAGGTTTTAATTCTTCACGTGGCTTGACATATTCCGTGCCCTTTTTTCGTAGCTATCTGACATACCACTTATTTGGAAGTGTATAAGGGTTTACCTTTAAAAAATATAATACAGTTTTCAATTATCTAAGATTTCTTCAGTGTTCTAACTTGCATCGAAAAACGTGCAGCCAAATTTTTGTATGGAAAAACCAACTGTAATGTATATTTAAATATTGTAGCTAACCTATATCAATAGTGGCTATTTATATATCGAAATGAAAGTAAAACATTTGAGTAAAATCGTCAACCACAGTAAGCATTTAGGTAATTAACCAATTTTATTATTTATGGAGAAAAGTCAACAGTATTGAGTATTTAGATATTCCAATCTATATAATTTAAAGAGGAAATCAGCTATGACTAGTTTAGTGTGCCATTTTAGAGGCCAACGGAATTTTCATGTTTGAAAGGTTCGAAATATTTTATTAACAAAATGGAAACTAACCTTGAAAAAAATGAAAGTTAAAAGTCAATGTGGACGACGGATAGACAGTTCCTGGGAACCAACGGAGATTTAACATGAGAAAATATTTTGGTCGAAAAGTTGTTGCATTGTTACAAGTGGTTGATCTAATTTACATTACACCGTAGGTTTACATTAAAAACTACTTTTGATAGCTATCCAGCACCTACTTTTTAATATACCGTCCAACATGCACATTTTTAGATGCTATCCAACAAACACGTTTTGATTTCTATCCAATACATACGTTTTAAATACTAATCAACACACTACATTTTATATGCTATCAAACAGCCAGTTTTTCAAGTAAGGGTAATTCATGTGAATCAAAATGTTCAACACTGTAGACGTTGGGAAAGTAAACAACTACCCATTGGGTTCCTGTGTTGATGATATAGGTTTTAAGGTCTTTGAGTTTTCGATGTGAAAGTTCATCTTTAGCACATACCACTGGATTCCAAGAAGTTGTTTACGAATCTCGAGACAGAAGACAATGAATGTCACAGGATAAGGCAAGAAATAAATTGATTTCGCCTTGAAACGATTTGATCTATTTCGTTGTACATGCGTACTGCGTTACCTAGGGTGAATATTTATTTTTTCTTCCACTGGAGATTTAAGACAAGGCTCTTACCTACGTGATACTGGTATTTTGGTTCTTGTCACGATATGTATGTTATCCATTTTTGTTATACAGCCATAGGGCTGTGCGTATGTGTGTGTGGGTATATCAGACTGTCGGTCTGGCCGTCTGTATGTTTGTATGGGAATGCAAAAATTAAGGACATACAAGGACGCAACTGCTGATTTGTAAATTTGTGCGCATGGTGGATCCATAAAGTGTGTGCGGGGCCAATACAAGCGTTTGGTCAAACCCAAGAATTCAAGAGACATGTGTGGTTTGACAATGGACAAGTAAACCAGGTCAAAATGTTTCGTTTGCAAATTTTTACAAATATTTATGAGTCGTACGAGGTTATGAATTGTACGGGCTTTACAAATGACTGAGTTACGAGTCAATTATTTGGTACAATTGTTATGTTGCTTCAGATAATCATATTTGTTTCAGTTGATGTTTCAATCGAACACAGTTATTACATTCATTACATAAGATATTGTGAATCTCACTTTCATTACATGAAATTTGAATCCTACTTTTATTACACGAAATTATGTGAATCTTATTTTCATTTCTTTCATTATATGAAATTATACGAATTTTACTTTCATTACGTGAGATTATCTTAATCTTACCTTTATTTCTGAGCATACGATTGATATGTTTCCCTTTCGCGCGCGCGCGCGCGTGTGTATGTGTAGTAAATATAGTTAGCGTTTATTCTTACGCCTTTTTGGCCAGTAAATGTGGGTGTATGTCGCTCTAACAGTGTCTTTGATATTAAGTGTTGGGTATTGATATCTCTGCCGGCGTGTTGATGATATAGCATGAGTGTTGGGGAGTAGATAATTGAGTGTTGGATGGTAAAAAACTGGGTTTTGGTCGCTCTTAATATCATGTTCATGGTACAATGTGGGTATTGGATATGATGTAACTTGGATATTGGATATGTTGTATAATAAAAAAAATTGGTAATGGTCACGCTAAAAAAGGTTTACGATAGTAGAAACCTGTGAATAGATGCATATCCCTTTTATAAAAATACTTTCATCGACCTACAACCACTCAAAGTTTTCACTACTAATAGAGTTGCCAATATAGTTAGCTTATTGTTTCGAGTTAATAGATGTTTACCAGTCATAATATTTTTCGTTTTAGTGCCAAGAAAACTTTTATTTTTACAAATTAATTTTATTAGCAAGAAATCCTTTTAATAGAAAAATATACCTACCTAGAGCATGTGTATACCATGTTCTAACCAGTAACACAAATCGTTTGTCATTTGTTTTTCTTGAAAATTTATGGTTTACAAAAAAAAACAATCGCATTCTCTACGATATCATCAATAAAAAATGCTGATAGTTTCAAAACGTTTTAATAGTCAGATGACATTCCTGTCAATGGACCGTTGAAAGGAGCACATACTGAACCTACCTCATGAGCTTTGAGAACACATTTGCAACTACTTTGTATAGATCAAAGTGAAATGTGTCCAATTATAGTCCGCGGGTATTTGGATATAGTATCCAGCTTAATATTGCATTTGTCTAGAAAAGTCAACAATAATAGAAATTCATTTATCCGATGATTATGGGAATTTATGACAGATGGATGATAACTGAAGTGGGCATTGGGAAATTATGACTTTTAGTTTTTTAAATCAAAATTGCCGATGTTTCGTTGAATACTATGAGAGATTATATTTGCAAACAATTTACATCGTAAAGATAATATATCTGTAAGACTAGACTTGTTCTGGAATGCCATAAAATGTGGGGATGTGGGGCACAATTGAGGTCCAATTTGATTGATGAAATGTCATTATAAAGACCTTATAAAGTAAACCGTTTTTTCTACTGTTTTCATACTGGATCTCATGATGCTCAAAGGGAAGAAATTATACTCTTCATCGAGACAGTTAATGCGGTTGAAGTTCAAAGGATCCAATAAATGTTAACAAAAGTAAACAAAAGTATTTGAAAGACAATGTCATCTCTTAGTCATAAAAACATACATGGAATATGGGATGTCATCATTCCTTTTTGGAGTTATTATAAATGAGATCGAAATAACTATGTAAATAAAGCAGTATTAATCACATGATGAAAAATCTCTAAATGAAAATAATGTATTTATGTTTGATGCATCTTGAATGCCCAAAAAAATGCAAAACAATGCAGCAGAAACCTGCCATATGCTCAAGCTTGCTTTAAATAATAAACACATACTCAAATACATATTACAATTTCAAATTTCAGGTTGATAGTATGCATCCAACAGAACTGATTGTCTATGAAAGATGAACAGCTGATATGAGAGATAGCGTACATAATATTATAGCAGTCATAAAATAGTTTCCGTGTACTTTTTGTGGGTGAATTTGTACAATGGCTACAGCCTAGCCTGTCAGATACGTGTATGTTGTCCTTAGGTTGTTAAATCTGGCTAGAAACAACCGTGTAGTATTTCCTTTTGGTTGCTTTTTTGTGAACTTTTGAAATAAAGAACAACTATTTCAGCAATATCCATACAAATATTCTGGCCAGTAATATTAAGGAGATTGTCCAAAAATAAGAGTTGTCATTTTTGTCTAGATTTTCACATTTTAAAGAAGTTTTAATTTGATGATCAGTCAAGGGACAAGAAGCAGAAAATATACATCACATTTCCAGATCATTATATAAATAGAACATATACAACAAGAAATTTCAAAATGTGTGTATATTAAAGGTCATGGATTCATTAAAGCATTTCAATTTTATCATGTCATCTTTTTCATGTGCTGAATTTTATCCTAGCTTTTAAGCATTTCAACTTGATCTTGTCTTCTTTTTCATATTCTGGGTTTTTTTTAATTCTGGATTTAAGGATTTCAATTAGATCTTGTCAACTTTTTCATATGCTGATTTATTTTATCCTGGATATAATCATTTCAATTTAATCTTGTCAATATTTTCATATTCTGAATTTTTATCCTGGATATAAGCAATTCAATTTGATCTTGTAATCTTTTTCATATGCTAATCCTTTTAGAATAGATAAAAGCATTTCAACTGGATCTTGTCATCTTTTTCCTATTCTGATTTTTATCCTGGATATTAGCATCTCAATTAGATCCTGTCAACT
Source organism: Potamilus streckersoni (assembly GCA_016746295.1). Classification (NCBI taxonomy): domain Eukaryota; kingdom Metazoa; phylum Mollusca; class Bivalvia; order Unionida; family Unionidae; genus Potamilus; species Potamilus streckersoni. The sequence goes on along the minus strand of JAEAOA010000316.1, from coordinate 737,116 downwards.
TTTCCATATGCTGATTTTTATTCTGGAGAGAAGCATTTCAATTTGATCTTGTCAATTTTTTAATATTTTGATTTTTTTAGCCTAGATATAAACATTTCAATTTTTTCTTGTCAACATTTTCATGTTCTTAATTTTTAGCCTGGATATAAGCATTTCAATTTGATCCTGACAAGTTTTTCCATTTTCTGATTATTTTTATCCTAGATTTAGTTAACTATTTCGTCTTAGTTTGTATTCTGTAATCGGTACATCCATCTACAAAGAACTAAAATGTGCATATGAAATAGAGCTATGTATGTATGTATGTATGTATGTATGTATGTATGTATGTATGTATGTATGTATGTATGTATGTATGTATGTATGTATGTATGTATGTATGTATGTATGTATGTATGTATGTATGTATGTATGTATGTAACAAATAACTTCTCAAAAACTTGTACTGAAATATAAAATAACAAAATATGTGTAAAGTTTTTATTTCCTTAAATGAAGACTACATTTGTATTTAATAGTAAACACATTGCTAAATAAAAAAAATCTAATGATTAAAACGTTGCTGAAAAGCAACTCCAATGTTAAGCACTTGGCTAACTCCTTCATACTTATTCATCGGAGCTGATCCTCTCTTATTTAGCTATTTTGTTGTTCTGGCTTCGTGTTGGTATGAACATATATTAGAAAACAACATTTGTAAAACCTAACTATGTCAGGATAAAATGAAAAAATGTTACTTACACCTGTAGTAAATCCATAAATGTGCATGGTCATATGAATCATTAAGGAGATATGCTAAAGGTTTCAGACCGCTGGTTTTTTTCGTCCGACAGTCAAATTGAATCAGAGGCAGAATATATATATATATATATATATATATATATATATATATATATATATATATATATATATATATATATATATATATATATATATATATATATATATATGTGTGTGTGTGTGTGTGTGTGTGTGTGTGTGTGTGTGTGTGTGTGTGTTAATTTGCATTATTAAAGTTAGGTTTTTATTTATCTGTTTTTATTTCATTACGTGCTACGGAAAATTGGTCTTGACCTTGTCGAAAATCAAGTTTATTTCCTACTTGACCTAAGTCAATGTCTGTTATTCTGTAAACAACTAATACACATCACACAGGATCCTAAAAGTATGGGCTAACTGTGGGGATTATGATCTTGAGTCAAGGACATTGTGTTTTATATTTTAATTATAACTACGATTTTATTTTTACAAACACCAGGAACCTTCTAGTAAGTCATTTTCCATTTGATGATATTTATAGAAAATGCTGATTGTGACCTGTAGTAAAGTAGAGGACTCTATAATATTGCTTTCCTAAACATTATTCATTAGTGCTTTAAGATCTGAGCAGAATCAGTTGTATTATTGTTAAGTCCATTAATTCATTTGTTCATTCAAATTATTCATTCACTTGAAATACAATGTTTTACCAAATATAAAATTTTTGGAAACATGAACGTGAATTTGTAGGAAAATTTTAAATCAGGATATATTCCAGGATTGTATTAGTGTGATCCAGCAAACAAACGGATGGCTCATCACTACTACATGGGTTACCAATGGCACATCAAATCTTTCAGCGTTGGAATTAATTGGATTTCCACTCAAGTTGATTGAGAATTTTAAGACTTGTGTCTGTCATTCTAGGATTATTTGAGATTTAATTTGCAATATCCTAAGTTCCTTTCTAATATTTTCAATTTGTATTCAAGGGAAATAAATTATTTGTTGAAGTTTGCAAAGCTTATTGCTTCTCACTCTTTTCAATTACTTTCTTTTAAGAACATAGAGTCGTAACAGTTTGCAGTCATATACGTTTGTAATTGAGAATAGACACTGGTATTTAGACAAAATTTATTCCAAAATAGCAAAGAGCAATAAATCTAAATAATATGTTCAAAGTATTTTGCAGAATTTACAGGTCTTGTCTAGCAGTAATTATCTCCCTTGCATCAAAAACTGAATTGTGTGCATGATTCGTCACTTTGCTATTTGCATAGAATAGAAGACTTTTGTTGAATATCTCCATGAATGTTAATACGTGAGAAACAGCAATGACACCAGCAGATGTGTTTCAATAATATCATATTAGTAACGGTATAAGATAAACGGAGGGATAGGATTTGTTATAAACGCCAAAATAGATTTCTCTGGATCGATTGATTATCTGGGTTCAGTATATTTCGCATATAAGATAATAGGTAGCATTTATGTAAAAGGGTTATCTGTATGTATTTTAAATGATACCGAGATCAAATTGCATAAAATATAAAACTGTCGCGTACCCCTACAATCAAAGATGTATTAACAACTAAGATCAGATCATAAAATTCATAGGTGGCTTTTCGAAATCCCGTCAGATTGGCAGATAGAGCATGCACTGCAAGAGCAGCAGATGTCTCCAAAATTAAAACTGTAGCCTGTCTCCAGAAGCATGCAGTCTTGATCCTCGGTCCCCTGTATGTTGTTAATGGGTTGGCCAGGCCACCAACCCGGATGGGTCGGATATACGGGTGTGCCGTCGAGCCATGTCCATGACCCTTCCAGAACTCGGGCATTTTCCCCAACGTAGAAATTACACCCTGGGGCTGAAATAAATACAACAAAACCAGTCCCAATGGAAAATTGTTTTGTACCCGCCAAGCCTTAGAATCCGTTTGGCCTAATGCAATCTGATTAAAATCAGCTTTTTACTGTCATACGTGAAGATCTGACAACAACTGCATAGTGGTTATGTTCTGATGACCTTTGAATTAGCCACTGGAAATGCTGCATTCAGAAGTCTGAAAGTGATATCAAGTCGTTCAGCGTACATTCATGCTATTCATCCATGTTGCTCTTTCTCCCAAACGCAAAGACTTAATCTGATTGACTGATAAAATTAGCAATTATGGTAATAGCATACGTTTCAAGAACATAACCCCTAAGTGATCGCTGTCAGATCTTCACACAGGACAGTGGAAACTGGAATTTAATTAGATTAGGACTAATGTTTCCATCTATATCATTTGTATATATGATTTACATATGGTAATGAATAGAGAACAATAAAATAATAAATAAATATCATATTCCTTTGGTAAATAGTTATCCTTCTCTAACTACTGAGTATTTATTCAAAAAACTCCAAATGTATCTTCAAACCAAACTTACATTTTTTCACCAAAGCTGTTTTTGTTCTCAAGTCACTGAAATGGCATAGACTGGTTTATATACATTTCAGAGTTTAAATCATAACTCAAACGAATTTAAAACTAGTCTGAACTTCTGGCATTGAATCCATGTCGATTCACAATAGAACTTCCGTTTAAAATATCAAAGTCCGTCTTCGTAATAAAAAAGGAAAATAAATAACTTATCCTGAATACCATGCAGTGAAGGAAAGCAGTTGAAATATTTAATACTACTAAAAGTTTATTTTTTTTCTAGTCACGTATGTGCCACAGAACTAAAATATTCTACAGACGAATAATAACAGATACTTTAATGGTAAACAATGTGGTTCGAAAGGTTGTTATGCCCTTAAGAGAGACACATAATCTCTTTGAAACTGATCATATCATAAATTGACATCTCATCTGCAAAAAAATGGTCACTCATGTAGAAAACGTCAAACACCTTAGTTGCTACACGCCCTGGAAATTAAAATATTTAGCAAATAGCAACACATCTATGTAATTCCCCTGAAATTTAATTTCAAACTATTTCGATGAAGTTACACAAAGTAAAAAAAAACTGTAAATGCTGGAAGTGGGAGATAGAGCATTCTAGATAATCCATATATTTTTCTCAAACAAAACAAAACGACGTTATACACATTTTATACTATTTCAGAATATTTCGCAGCCTAGATGTTTTGATTCCATGATTATCTAAACCATTGTATATGCACATTAGTACACGAGTATTCTGACTGTACTGTATCTTTTTATGCTTTATCATAAAATGAATCCAATCATAAACAAGGGAAAAAGAACCATTCTGTGCGTAGTGGTTCAGATGGACTTCATTGTGCTGTGCGTGTACTACCTTGTAGCACCGTCAGCTTTATGCTCCGTCACTGTAAATGAAAAGTTCGAGATTCTTTCTCGTGCATGTTTAGAAACAACAAAACTCACTACTCTGCATTAAAACCTTTGCAGCAAAAAGATAGTAGCAAATGCAGTCCAGTCCTGTTTGATGCAGTTATCCATGTAATTCGATTTTTCCAAGTAGCGTTTTATCACCAGATTCACAGCGTTGTGGTAGTTATATTTTCCTACCAAAGGCAGCTGACCCACTGTGAGGAGTATGGAAACGAAACTATTACAGTTTTCTGTCATGTTGGTTTTATAAAATATTCCTTATTAAAATGCATTCCAGTAAGATTTACTCCTCTTGAGTACTCTTCTTATTAAAAAGGGACAAGGGATTTTATAATTAATTACTGCCAACAATTTTGTTTTACCGCAATAAAAGTAACTTTTAAAACAGTAGTTTAATTTCGTTTAATTTCGTTTCATGTGTCCCATGGTGCGATATTTACTTTTCAATACATTTTTCATAAGGGTTTCAAACACGTCTTGTATGGAGGAAGCTGTCCTCTTTATGGGTAGCTTCCTTAACAAACCCAAAACGGACTGCCCATCCAAGCCAGGTATTGACTATGTGCTTAAAAAATACATCCACCAAAAACCTTTATCTAAGGATTGGGTATAAAGTTTTAAGTATATATGCAAAACCTTGACGGAAAGATCTATACATTTACTATGAAAGTTCAAGATCTGATAGCTTACGAATAAAATATTCTCTTTTGAAAGCAAGGTCTAATCTACTTGAAACCTTTCTGACATTATCATGTATGTTTCATCTCGTGTTGATGTGTGATGACTATATACATTAGGAGGCATGGGATGACTATAGCCATTAGTACGCATGGGATGACTATAGCCATTAGTAGGCATGGGATGGCTATAGCCATTTGTACGCATGGGATGACTATAGCTATTAGTACGCTTGGGATGAATAAAGCTATTAGTATGCTTGGGATAACTATTGCCATTAGTACGCATGGGATAACTATAGCCATTAGTAGGCATGGGATGACTATAGCCATTAGTAGGCATGGGATGACTATAGCTATTATTACGCTTGGGATGACTATAGCTATTAGTACGCTTGGGATAACTATAGCCATTAGTACGCATGGGATAACTATAGCCATTAGTACGCATGGGATGACTATAGCCATTAGTACGCATGGGATGACTATAGCCATTAGTACGCTTGGGATACCTATAGCCATTAGTACGCATGGGATAACTATAGCTATTATTACGCATGGGATAACTATAGCCATTTGTACGCATGGGATGACTATAGCCAGTAGTACGCATGGGATGACTATAGCCAGTAGTACGCATGGGATGTCTGTAACCATTAGTAGGCATGGGATGGCTATAGCCATTAGTACGCATGGGACGACTATAGCCAGTAGTACGCATGGGATGTCTATAGCCATTAGTAGGCATGGGATGGCTATAGCCATTAGTACGCATGGGATAACTATAGCCATTTGTACGCATGGGATGACTATAGCCATTAGTACGCATGGGATAACTATAGCCATTGCTATGCTTGGAATAACAATAACCATAAGAACGTTTAGAATAACTTATAGCCTTTACCAACCCATACTGTTAATAGCATTAAGGATAATACTACATTATACCCATTAATCAGTGCATTAAGAACGATTGCTTGTGAAACATGGGAGTATTTCACTTTATAAATACTATTTTTTAACAAAGGTAATGGTTCAAGAAATTCACACATTACTATGTGTGAATTTTCATGGCTGTATTCTTAGTTCAGTATAAATCTCCAAGTAAAGTTCATTATATGGGAGAAAAGTACCATGCCAATATTTTTCCATAAAAGTATCTGATTGCATATTAGAAATGCACACAATCTTCATAGGTTGTAGAGCATAGACTCCTCACTATCAAGCACAAAAATATGTATTCTGTTTAATAATTCTATTTTGTTTTATATATTTTAGGAAACAATTATTGTGGTCACGTTGGTTTCCTGCAACTTATAGCCTATGCGGTGAATTTAAAGCGGGTTATAAATCACTAAAGATTTCCAGAGGTTCGCTAGCTCTACAGCTGTTCTGTTTTCTGATTATTAAAATTGCATAAGAATTTTGTTTCGATACCTTAATAATAGACAGACATCGCAACTGTGTCATTTTACATCTAACGTCTATCATAATTAATGGGGCTGCAATACACAAACTACATTTGTGTTTCCAGGCGGCACAAACAACAAGTTGATACAGTGTAAGAAGAAATTCGAAGCTGTCAGGCAGATACGTTATGTTCCTATCAAACGGGTTCTTTCCCCCAACCTGAACAAGCACTTATGTGGTTTTATATTTATTATTTATCCCATTTTTATTCACACATTATTTACATTTTAATTCCCACTTTCAAACAAAATGAAGTAGATATTTTATGAAAGCTATTGTAAAACTCTGAAAAATCTTCATGTTCCTTACATAACTGGGGCTGGACTTGGACATGTATGTGAAGTTTACATTTTAGCTTTGAATTTTTAAAACTTCTGTGTAGGGCACTTGAATGGATTATGCACTTTAAAGTGGAATTTTCCTTATTTCTCAAATTTATCATAGACTTTGAAAAAAGAAAATGAACTTTTTCTTACACTCTTCTTACTGAATACACTCTACTTCCAATTAAATTTCAGGGCAAATAGCAGTGACTAATATTAATTAACTACATTTAGTTTCTATCCAGAAAGCTAGCTAATTTAGAGAACCTTAAAACTCTGTTTTTATGCCTTCATTACAAAAAACTATTAATGTATTAAACGTAAAGGTGATAAATTTAAGAATGCACTGTTCGCAATGCATGGATTCGGACTAGATTTTTAATAATGATTCGAAAGTTGTGTATATAAATGGAAATTCACTGCGTGATAAAGAGTGGTTAAAAGACCGTACATCGATCTACATACTACTCAGGTTTAGGGTTCCTAGTTAAGTTTACCGTGGTGAATCCATCGCAGAAAAAATGGATGTGTTTTGGACCTGTATGGTGGCTTACTACGTGATATCGTGTGTTCCCTTTACTGGGTTTTTATTTTGCGTGCGATAATGTCCTTGTGCAAGTGTGAGAATACAATCAATGGAGTAACGCTTATCGTTAAGGAATCCTTTTTGTTGATTAGAATGGCAGATAGGTTATGTCGTTGTGATCGGAAAGTTCTTATGGAGTAGTAGCATGGATGTCCTTGTAGAGACTGTCAGTAATGATCGATAGTAGCAATGTTACCAATGACAGGTTTTTGACGCCTTTTACTTATTTCCTGATAGTACCATCATCGAGTGTATGACAATACATTTTGGGTATCACACAATTTTCATAACTGAACTTTTCAAGTTCCTTTATATTATTGCTGCAGTGGAATGGACTTGTTTCAGGATAATCGCTAAGATCAAAAAGGTCTCAAAGAGGTCTCAGTACTGATATAGATCGTCTGTGTGAATTTCAAAGAAGAATGAATCGGTTTATGAATTTAAAAAAAAAATATTGCGTGGTAGTTTTGTCTCGTTGTTTTGTGTTGAAGTCGGTGTAGGGGCTGTGACATCGCCCAGTTAGGGAGATTGTTTGTACAAAGGTAGAGAATGTACCTGGATGGGTTGGTGGGATCAAAGTGTTTCAGGTAATTGTTGTTGGCGACTGCGTGTGGATTCTGACGCGAATCATGTATTCAGTGAACATGAACATGTCCGGATCAGTCAAATTGACTGATGAGAGCACCCCAGGAGAAGTCTGATGCTGAGAAATACCAGTGTGGATCAAGCTGGTAATGATCCAAGAATGTAATCCTGAAATTATCGAAGATCCCGTGAGCAGAAGTACATCTGTTTTCAGGTACAGGTTGCGATAATCTCCACGTGTTTTGCAATAGAAGTCGTTCCATCTCTTGCTCTCGTACTGGTATTCCACATTAGTGATGTCGGAGAGATGTAAGTTGGAACAGAAGGCGTCTTGTGATGGCAACGAATCTCGAACACGTATCGATGAATTCGTAGGGATAAACAACTTTTCGTTTGAGTAGATCTGCATGGACTCCAAATTCTTTTTCTAGGTGTGTGAACTTAGGACTGGTGACAGCGAGTTCTTCCTACGACTACGCCATGAACTGGAACAAATCAATGAACCGAAAAGGTTCAATCGAGAACGACATCTATTTCTCAGAATTTTAGGGGATGCATTTGATTTTGAATTTCACATCGGTGAGAAGTTGTTTGATGCGGATGACTGATCGCTACGATCATATAATGTCCATCGTATCCTCGTAGATTATACGAAGTCTCCGGTAGGAACTCTGGACATTTGATGCGTAGATTATAATGAGCATGAGAAAATGGTGGACACATTTTCTCTTGGAAGGGACACGTGCTTACGTCCTCGCAGGGGTGTGAGTTTGGAAGTTTCAAGCGAGATAGAATTGACTCAGGAGAAGACCCAAACTGATCCCGACTCTTGATAATCTTCGATGCGACGTTAGATAAATGACCATTCGACTTCGACAATGTGACTGAAATCGTCTCTACGATACACGATCGGTGATTTTGCTCTGATCAACTCGTCAATGCGCTTTTGTTCCCGTACATAATGAACGTTAAGAAATAATTCGAGTGTGATAGCCGTGTTTGTGGGCAGTTCTGCATATCAGGTGGGTTTTAAAAATCTCTGCAGGTGTTATTTATTGACTCCTCGCGCAATCACATGAAGATGAACACCAATAAATTCTATGTCAACAGCTCCATAAGTTTCTTCAACACGCCTGGGTGGCAGAAGATGTGTGATCTTATCGAGTTTTCGTTGTATGGCTTGTGGATCGATTTGAGATAGTGTATTTTCTCGATGCCAGATCGTTTTGATCTGCTCATGATTTTGCGCTGAAGTCGAAGGTGTTTGGAAGGCTTAGCTGTTTTTCCCGTGAGTACTTTGTACTTGTCTCTCAGTTGCTTCATGTACTGTGGCGCGGTAAGGATCTCTCGTCCCACCATCGCTTTTTAATCGTTCACGAGCTGAGTCGACGAGCAATATCATATCGCAAAATAAAATCCTTTCCTGGATCTATAGACACCTTGCTCGGAATTCTATGTTCCATTGATACTAGGCAAGATTCTAGTATATCCTTGCGATGATAGATGTCTGTATAATACAGTCCTGTCTGCCATTTCTTTGAAAGCTTGTTTGTGAAATAATAGATGTGCGATGTTACTCAAAGGCAGTACGGAAATGTTCAACTAGTCGTGCATGGATGAGAATTGTATGCATCGTAGTGCCTTCATCAAGCGGGAAAGTCCTGGATTTGACGGAGCATGTGTTGTCTAGAAGGAGTTCGAGGCCAAGTCCATGTGCGTCAGCGATGCGGTGGTCGAAACATCAGAGCGATTAAATATTACTACTAGTGTTCGAAGAGTTCTTGGCCAAGATTAAGTATGACGCTATCAGCACAGATAAACACGGCGATGAAAACTGCGGTTTTGATGGAAAGTTCATACCGATTTTTATCGTTACGAAGCTGGCATGTAGACTAGCATGGTTGACTAGCGTGCGAAGGAAGATAAGACAATTGGTTATTTCAGCACCACCGGATACTCCATCGTTTATCCATACCTTCATGGAATCAGTGCCACGAACTACCGTAATCGTTTAGTTTGAAGCTCATCGTGGAGTTCCTCTAGGGTACTCCTCATTCATCTCAACAGAGATAAATCCGATAATCGCCCGAACAACTTGGAGATAAGACTTGACGGGTAAGAAAAGCAATTTGTGTTAACGAAAAAAAGGCGCTTTTTATACCTTGGTGGTCCTGAACAACAACTTGGGGAACTCTTCTCGATTCATGCAGGATATAGAGTACTTGAAATGAGATCTTTATCGTAGACGATGCTGAGCATGCCAATATTGTAGAGCTCTTTCTGCTGAGCCGCCGTAAGCAACACAAAGTTATTTCCTATATTGAACACCTTGGTGAGATGGAAAGTGTTATCAATAGCATCCTTAAGAGCTTTCTGATTTACTATGATGACATACGTGATATATCTTGTTTGATCAACAGAGTTGATTACGTCTGCTTCAACGTTGATTGAGGTAACTTCATTAATGACTGGTATGGTAACTGAGCTCATTGGACCCACTTCCTCCATGTTTATTCTTATAACTAAGATAATTTTAAGATTTTCCTCACTTTTTCGCTGAATGAGCGCTTGCAGTGCTGCCTGATCAGATCCTCATCGTAATAGAGTTTGACGATGACGTTTCTGGATAACTCCACACGTTGCTCTCGCGTGAGTAAGACGTGTTTGGGCTCTGCTCCCGGTGTTTTTGGTCAGCGTCCGTTCGTGACTCACAGAAACGTGATTTCGAAGCACCGATGTACACGTACTCTGAAATATGTTTGCTTAAGCGGTTTTAAATTCCTCAGCATGACTACATCACATCCCGCTTTGTCGTCGGGATAATCTGTGTAAAGGATATCGTGTTGTATCGCCATGGCATCGACACCGCTGTAAGGCTCTTGACCAGGAAGCGGCTGATTGATCGTTTTCATCTAGTTGCTGTTTCAATAGTTATGTAGATTTATGTCAAGACAACGTCCACCCGCCACGGGGTCTTGGAAGCTTTACAATCAGCGCATGGACGTCCACGGTGCCACCGAGAATTTGTCTCTCTACGCAACATATAGAGTCTCCCACGCACAGATTTCTTTCCACGCGAAGATCTTCGCAACTCGTGTTGATATCACAGAGCCTACAATGGTACATTTTTATATAGATCCATGACACTAAGTTGCATACAACTCTGTTGTCAGCAACATTGTTTCACATAGTCTATATTTTATTGATTCCCACTGGTGACAGTGATGCGGTCGGTGTCGCTTCATCGGTGGCGATGTGAGATATTTTAGAACCACATACTGCACAGCTCTGATTGATCATGAGGCGATGATTCTTCGTGACCACCTTGACGGAATGAATACTGTCCGTTCTGGTTTTGCACTTAAGGCACCACGAGTTCATGCTGGCTGTGTTATGTTACAGTGTACATTATTTTAGCAACAAAATGAGTACAATTGGTGATTTTCCTCCGTTCCTACGCTGGATGTAATCGATGCAATACCATCCACACGTGCCATCGTTGACGTCTTAAACCTGTAACAAGTTTTACACAGCTCCTTTATGATATGGTTGGTGGTAGCGCACGACTTCATCGGGAGGAGGTAAGCCAAACGAATCGAAATACTCGTGAATAATTGATTACGATGGTCCAGTCAGTGTCATGTCTATCACAATAATTTTGCAGGTTAATCACACAGCTTTCGTCGGGTGTAATGTGTTCATGAATCTGATCCTTAGAAAAACATTTCGTAATTCGCAACACTGGGCACTAATTCTTGCTCGATGTCAGTTGTCAAATGTTGGATAGTAATTAAAACGTTGCCTTAGGAGTCATATTCTACCGTGTTAAAACATGCTTTCTCTCGCATACCTTTGCTTGAAATACCTTTACATAGCGTGGTTTGATGTCAAATGGAATCATGGAATTAATGTTTCCGCGATTCCCGCTAACAGCGATACCATAAATTATCCTTGTTTGAACAGCTATGACGCCGTCAAATTGAAAACAGTTCCTTTTCATTCAACAACATGTTTAGCTACTTATGTGCCTGGCAATGGGTCAGCGCTTACGCTTTAAGCCTGGTGGATACTGGTCTTCTATGCGTGAATGAGTCAGCGAAACTTTTCTTTTGATGGGTTTCTTTCGATAATCAATGGACAATGTCATGAAAGCACGTTTTTGTCGGATATTTCCGCCGCATGTTGGTGGCGCAGGACAGCATGTGGTCATCGATGCACTTGATCAGGTTCAAGATTCGTGCTGGCTTGTGGTAAGTATTAATTGATTTCTTCCATGGTTTTATTGTTCAGTTGGTACTGCGTCGATTTGAATAACATCACTTGTTCTACGGGGTGAATTGATATCCTGCTGCACAGCCTGCGTCGAGGCCTGCAGACATAGTCGTACTCAGTTGACGAGTCGTCGATGGGAGTGTCATCTTTCAGCCCAAGGTAAACAGGAGTAGATGTCGAATAAATGACGTCGCTATGTTATAAATGTATTACAAAATAATACTGTTATTAAAAGACATTCTATTTTTTGTCTTTAAATGTCTTGAGAATCCTTTTGAAAATGTTTTACCATGTTTTTAATCCATAATCTGACATGCGAGTGCTAAAAGATGGTGTTTTCAGCGTACCTTGTACACCGACCATTCTCTAAGGATCCTGTAAAATTGTTGCTGATCTTGCGCTGAAAACCACAGGAGTTTTCTTACAAGCCCGTGCATCCTACTTTGAAAGGGCGGACAGACGAATTTCCTGCACAGTCGCTGTCAGTGATTGGTCAAGCATGACTTTTCTGGCAATCTTTTTTGTTCCACCCACTCCAGTGTCAGGAGCTTCTGTCCCTTTGAGGTAAATTGTAGCTGATTTCCACGCAATATCAATATCGCGGATGAAAATCCACCCACGATTTTACGTTGATATAAGCGTGATCGCCTCATAGTTTTTATCATCGATTCAAGATGGCGCACTGTGTCGACGGTTTCCTATTTATGTCTGTGCTATTCAATCACGTCCTGGTATATAATATGATACTCAACCGACAAAACCAGTTTGTGTTCCAGAAGATCCACCATTCGTTATTGATACCCAAGCCGACATTTCCCGCTTGTTGAGATTGCTTCGTCAATTTTAACCGCGTGTTGATTAGTAGCGGATTGTGCCACCACCGACGCCTTTTCAAGTGGTTGGCTTTTTCTGCTGCTTGGACTTGACGATGTCTTGCTGACAGCTTATATGGACAGTTGATTCTTATTGTCTCTTCGGCTTTTTGTTTTAAAACAAAATCTTCTACTGTTCTAAGTGAGGCTACTGTGAACATTTTCTACGTCTCTGCAGTCAAACTCGCTGTAGTCTCTGGATCCCCCAACGCTTGTTATTTTAACCTATCAGACTATAAACCTGCTAGCCCTGTAAAGGGCGAATATGCCATATGAAAAACATGCGTTTGTCTTCCGAATGGTAGACTTTTTCTCTGTCTTTCATTTCCTATCTCAGCTGAGAATTGTAATCTCTTAACTCTCCAAACAGCTGACGCTTGCATATTTTCTTGTTCTCATCATTGTTGTGCTGAATCGACGGTCTGTACTTTTGGTTAATACAAACTGCTAAGCGACGTTAAGCTACAACTTTATAGTAATTATCCTCGGCGGACACTTCTAACATCACGTGCTCTTTGATGTCTTCAAGTATATCTTTCACAAAATTCTTTGCTTAACGCTGTAGGAGGCTGACAACCGGTATGAAACGTCAAAAGAATAGGTATGTTTTTTCTAGTTAGAATAGGACTGGCTCTTGCATCTTCTCAGGTCTTCTTGCCAACGGCTCTTGATGAGGCGCTGGTCAACAAATAAAATAAAGCGGGTGATGTGATATCTGAAAATGTATCCTGACTGGCCAAATTACTAACGATCTTTCCATGTTATCACCTTCATATGGAAAGAAAACAACACCGATTTCTAGACGAGTTGGAGTGTATACCTGGCTACTACTAAAAAGACGATGATGTTTCACTTTGGTACCATACATCATTCTATTTGGATAGACAAAGATGTCAGCGGATTTTTATACTCCAGTCATAATAAACACCGTTGAAGTTTTTTGAGTTAGCAATGATGGTTTTGATCAACTTTTACTAATCAATAATACAACGTTTAGTTTGTTCCGATCGACATTGATTGAAAACTAAAATAATTATACGGACTGTCCACAACAACACCGATCACTTATATAACCCATTCGATATCGTACTCAGTTGAACTCGTTTGGTGGCACAAAATTATATAACACTGTAGAACACTCATATGAAATCTCACCGTGGCTACTGGAGCTAAAATCGCAGTGACGGATTATCCAATCCCGGAAAACAACGAGATACGTGGATACACATCGTGTCAGAAACAGCTGTGGATAATCACATGAAATGTTGGAAACCGGTATGGATTTTCTGCATCGGCATCGTCAGAATTCTCAAGCTCTTAGCAGGCTTATGTTTTTACAAATCACCTGGTGGTGTCTATGCTGGAAAAGAGTGGATCACGGATAGAATTACATCCAATTTCTGGCTTCAGGGTAGCGACCAGCTGAAGTAGCCATCTGGAAATTTCAAGTGCGTGAAAGCAACTCTGGAATACTACACATTCTCACGTGGAGATTATATGGAATAAAATCATATAGAACTGCTGATGAACTTTATGACGGCACAACTCCAATTGGTTCATTAACGCTTGAATTTTATATATCAGCCGCAAACATGAAGTATTCCACGTTCAAGTTGAGTGCGCTCACGGCAGAACCTTCTAATCCTAGGTTAAGTTATGTCAACTGTATGATCTGACATAAGTCGATTATTTTAGTATTATTCAACTAATTTAGGTAATGGCAGATGGCGGAAATTGTCCGAGTAGCTATCGAAATTTACCTGCTATTGTTAAAAGATACTTACAGGCAGAATGTGTCTTATGCTGGAATGACAATCACTTTATCAAGCAGTCTACGGGGATTTACTCGGATAAGAATCATGTGAGAAATTTGTCTAAGATATCAGTAGAAAATGCATATGTGCAGTGGAAATACAATGGAAATAAACCAGTCTCATATTTCAGTCAGACATATGCAACAGCAACTGCTCAGAGTAGCCGTAGACAAGTATTTTGCCGTATTCAAATTTTGTAACGATAAAGAATCGATACAGCTGGCAAAAACCATCGAAGAAATTGTTCTAACGCTTATCCAGGAACTGCATCCGAGCATCGTTGATACTGTAGTGAAAACCGGATAACTTAAACGACGACGACAATTTAGTCGAAACGAAGATTGAAGCACGCGAAAACTATCACGTTAGCATGTACAAAATAGTATCCAAAAAGCGATTTCACGGAAACCGAAAACTATGCAGTGACATCGTCAAAAGAAATCTTTTCAACGTGCCTGAGAAGAGTTTGCGAACGTGGATGTGATCATGTAAGTGATGCCGCTTGGCGATGCAGTTATTTCTGAACCATCGGCAGAACAATCCGTTTTTGAAAATGATACGGCCATGGAAGCATTTTTTAACGTGATTATATATAACGTGCATGGAAAAATCGTTGGAGCGTCATAAACGGATTTTGGGCAAAATCACGCCGGATGAAATTAAACAAAAACTGAGCAATGGTTTTAAAAAAGGAAGCGTACTTCCACAAGGAAACTATGTCAATGATCCAAAGACATCTCAGGAACTGCTTGATAAAATGAATGATCTAGAAATATATAGAATTAAATATTAGAGTCAGTATTCCAGGGACAGAGATTTTATGTTTACAGAGATAAAAGACTTTGAAAATATAAATTTCAACTTGGAAAAATCACCCCGCTTTATTACATTAACAAATATCTTCGAAAAGTACATTATTCCGCTGAAGATATGCGGTTGTAACATGTGGAAACAGCAATATCTGAACCATCTTGAACTGATATGCTGTGGAATCTTGTAAAATTAAATCAGCTGACGAAGATCACAAAAGGTTTAAATAGATTTCCACAAGGTTGTTGAAGAAACGATGAGCAACATTATGGTCAGCGAGGATAAAAATAACGTAAATATGATTTTTTTAAAGTGAGTTTGAACTGCTAAGACAAAATTTAGTTGACACTGACAACACATTTGTATAAGCATAGGATGAAGAATATCATCAACTTTAAACACATCGAAGAGAAAGAACATCTCGAGCTAGAATCGTATTATCGCTTTTACGATAGAAAAGCCTACTGAGTTTCAGCTCGTAGACACCGCTCGCTATAGCAGCCACCGTAGTAATCTCCACGGGCGAAATGGCCAAAGCAATGATGCTTTTTTTTCGATGCCAGACTGGCCTTGCAAAAGATGATAAAATGCATCTATCCAGGACTGGAGACCAAAGAAAACCATGCCACCAAGCAGACCATGCCGTCATGTCAGAAACACTCAATGAGATTTGATCATACTTGGGTGACATATCGCTAATCCGCGAGATCAAAACCTTCGATGATCTCATCGTGGATATGGTAGGCTGTCGTCGCTGAGCGGTTTTTAAAACGTCTACGATCAAATATATGGGATCTAAAACCATGTCCTCTTATATAAAATGTCTGACTACTTTGATGATGAGGTCTTTGTCACTGACGTGATCTTGCACCAACCCGAGAGGCTCACCAAGCCACGTTTTATAAGAGTCCATACCATTTTATTATAGTAAAAGACGTTATCTTGACTTGCTTACTTTGTGTGTGCGGAGAGGAGGAAGAGTGTGAGACGGCGGCGGGGTATAGATTTGTGTCTATTTCTCAACTATGTATCGGTCATTCCTCATGACAGCACTGTAAGAACACTGCTCCAATGAAGACCTTTAAAGAGTATCCTTTCCCCCGCAAATGAGTTGACAATTTAAAACTCTTTCAATAACTCCCTCATTCTAATTAGGGCAACAAATACGATCAAAGATGCATATGAAAACTGTATTGTTCAAGAGTTTTGTCTATTTTGATATAGTTATTTTACCTATTAAAATACTTTCTATCGTTGGACATGCTGAGAACGCGGTGTGTTACCACCATGAGCAATTTAATCTTCAGTGAACCTAAAAACAATGAAGACTAAATACAAACAAGCAGGTAGCAATTTGAGCACTTTGCATTGTGAAAGCATTATAAATGCAACGCAAATGAACCAATGAACATGCTCAAGGAAATGTTCTGCCCGCCATACCAATAAACTGAACGAGAGAAATATTACCAGCGTTCAAAGTAAGTACTGCTATGGCTTAATGAAACTGGTTTAAAGTAAAACACTGGAAGCAAAGTTTATATTACTTCCTTCAGATAGCTTACCAGCACTTTGTATCACTGATTTCATGTAGTTGTGAAGTTCAGAAGTCTTTAGAGCCATCAGGTATCCGTTGTTCTGCTCACATGCCATCTTGGCATCCGTCCAGTTTCTGGATCTAGTCTTTTCCAAGAAATAGCATGTGTTACTGGGAGATATGATCCGTGTATAACCAGTAGGACAATCAACGGACGCATCTGTCGTGGATGTAGTGATTGTCGTAACAATGAGGTTATCAAATGTGCCAAAGTATTTCTCTAATAACAAAATAATTATGTAGTAAGAAAGCGGCAATGACAATTACAAAATAATTCATGTGAAAAATCCTCTCTGTAAAATTTAGTTAATGACACCTGGCAGGACCTTCACTGTTACTTTTAATGACGGTGTGAGTAGAGTGACATTATTAAATATGGTTTTTCATAAACCGAGAATTTACTATGAATGTCGATGTGATATCACTAAAATGACTTTAGTCTGAATGCTGTGATCTCGGTACAATCAATTTACCATAAATGGAGTGATCATGCTAAAATGAATTTACTATGAATGTTGTCATAAGGTTACAATGAACTTAATATGCCTTGAATTACTACAATGAATTTATTATCATGAATGTCGCCTGATATTGCTAGAATAATTTAATTTAAAAGCAAGGTAATGTCTTACCCACTTTTTTCTCACTGCTTTATTTGAAATAATTTTGCTTGAGTCTAATGACATAATAATAATACGGTAACTTCATAACAGATATTAAATGACGTCATAACGATACAAAATATGAATCTGACAACTTATCAGACACAGATTTAAAAGTTTAAAAGCATTTTAACGAGTTAAAGATCCTGGAACGTATTTTAATGCGCTTCAATATTTGAAAATATTAATAATCTTATCTTGATATGAGCTAGATTTGCAGACAGGAAAATGGATAAAATCCTAAAATGTCGACAATCTAGAATTTAGTAATTGTCAATTAAAAGATACCACGGAAACTTAAGAAGACCTGCAAATACATACAATTAATTTTTAGAAACTTAATCTGATAACCATATTATAGAATTGCATCTCATCATAATGAGTGAGGAAAACTTTTTATTTAGCTTAAAACTAAGAATTTATTTTAGATATCAAAATCTACTTTGCCAATAAATTACAACAATATTATCCAATATCATAAAATACGACAGTAATGTGAGACATCTGTAAAACATTTATCATGAAGACGCTAAAAATAAACATTTCATTTTACAATACTGTCATATATCAATGTTTAAATTTGAATTCCATCCAATTCTTGCAAGATTAATATGCATAAGAATTTGCTGTTTACAAATGATAATACCTGAATACTCGTATATAAGTTGTATCCAACTCCATAGTACCAGATCTGCCTTTGCATAATACGCAAGTAGTCATGGACAAATGCAGTATGTCAGGATTAGCCGGTAGGACAAGCAATGTCAAAGCTGATGAGAAGCGCTTTATGCGAAGGAAGCTGATTGTATATGTTGTTTGCAGTTGTATCCGACTTTTATATGAGTAAGTACGGTACTATCAAGTACCTTTGTAATAGTTCGACCCTTCTTCAATGACCACTGATCCCAATGGTTCCATGTATACTTTCGAGACGCCACAACATTTCTTGAAAATAGTATTGTAGAAAAATGACATGCATATCACGTTCCAGGTGCATTCACGTGCACAGTCCATGATACTCTCTTTACGTACATCCCACACTATATCGTTGGTGCCAGAAAAACCCTTGAAGCTGGGAACTAAAATCCAGGTTGACGAAGTAGTTGTTATGCTTCATGTTGCAACTGTTTTTAGACCAATTGCAGGAATATTAATCGATGTGACTAACCACAATATTGTAAAGACAATAATTTTACTGAGCAATATTGAATACCATACTCAAATTCGGACATGAAATAGTTAGAATTCGAAATAGTTAATGGAATTATTTTGTCTTGCTACAACCATTCGATTAGAAATATAACACGATAAAAAAAATTATATTTATGTTTCTAATCATTGATGAAAGAATGACAACTTTCTATTAGGATGAAAAGCGCGGTATGAAAGTAAAAGTAATTAACGCGTATTTGTATTCTTATGGCCAAGGACAAAGGACACACACACATCCATCCATCCATCGATCCATCCATACATACATGCATGCATCCATCCATCCATCCAGCCACCCAGCCATCTATCCATCCATCCATACAAACATCCATTCATGCATGCATGCATGCATACATACATTTTGTATATTCTACCCAAAACTTTAAGGATCAGTGGATAGCTGTTTCGATTGTGTAGATTTGTTTATACTTGTAATACTAATCTGCTGAGTGAACACACACACACGCACATACATACATATATATATATATATATATATATATATATATATATATATATATATATATATATATATATATATATATATGTGTATATATATATATATATATATATATATATATATATATATATATATATATATATATATATATATATATATATATATATATATATATATATATATATATAATGTGTTAGTGGGTGAAGAACAATCGTGTACGCAGAGAAATATGACTCAGTTGACTCATCAAAGGTAAATTTAATTTTTGATCCATATGTAGAGTATGAAATAAAACAGAAGAATAATTTCATTTAGATCAAGAAAACCCATTAATATATACAATTAAAATCTTACCTGCAGTCGCTGCCACATAAAGTAAGTATATGAAGACGAAAATGAAATATATACCACGCTCCATGACGAAAGAATCCGGGCCGGCGCCTGGTCAAGTGTCGCCTGATTTCGGGTCTTGTTGCTATGAATAGCAAATATGCTTCGTGCGTCTGCGACTGATCCAGAATTCTGTTTCTAAACTTGACTTATCAAGCACCAATAAGTGCCAACGAAAACTATAATTAACTCAATATTACAGCTAGACACTTTACATTTCTCATTTAAAACTGTGTAAAGATTACACAAAACATTTTTCAAGAAACTGATTCAAATCAAAATTATGAGCGCTGTCAACGCACAGTAAATAGAATTGAAGTAAATTGAGTTAAACAGAGAAAAATGATAACGTCAACATTATGAAGTACTACTTATTTCCAGTTATTTAAACTATTGTTCAATGCCAGTTTAAGAGTAAAATATCCCAGAAATGAGAAATACCAAATGAGTGTTTGTAAACTGCTACCATCAAAATGTTTCTGATTGATCAAATTTTAACATAATGCATTTCACCAATGCAAATATTTGCAAAAATTGTTCAAGCAAGAGAATTTCGCACGTGGATTTAGTTTTCCTTACTTGTCTGTTTATTCTCTTAGTTAACAGTATATAAGCTTAATAATGTACAACCCGCTTTTTTTAGTTGAATTTTATTTTGGCAAATAAACCCATTTCGAATATTACGCTTTTTTGAGTTGGTGTTATATGGCAAATAGACCCATTTCAAATATTCCGCTTTTTTGAGTTGGTTACATGGCAAATAGACTCAATTCGAATATCATATCAAACAATACAAATAACAAAAAAAGCGATACATTAAAAACGAAACAAGGATTTAATAAACAGGGTATAAAATGTTTAATTCTCTCTGACTTGACATAAAATTTAAGATTAAAGTCGCAAAACAAATCTGAAAACTTTCACGATTGTATTAGAATATACAGAAGTATAAACTCAAGCATATGAATTTTGCAGTTTTCAATTATCAGCCTATTTTTTTCTTTGTTATAAAGATGGTTAGTTTCATCTTTAACAAATCATTGTCAGCGCAACTTTTTTTTGTCGGCCGAGATTAGGGCTTATTCACATCTACTAATATTTTCTTGATGTGTTACACTGCAGACGAATTTGTGCAACGGTGGGGTCCATGCACATCAAGTCAGGTTAAAAGTGAGTAAAAAGCCTGTCTCATGAGGAAATTATAATTGAGAACATAATTATGGATTTGCTACAATTTCTTATAGAAAATCCTGACATTATTTCCTGATACACCAATTTTGAACAAACTAATAGTGATCTATCAAAGCAGAGATTTCGTGAAAATGTACCGTCATGAAATTTAATTTAATTACACGTGTGTTAGCTTTTAAATAATTATTTTAATTTTATTTCAGTACATTCTATTGAAATGATAGCTTTAATCACTGGATTTTGACATCTTTCCAGAAAATTCTGTTTAGTTTTGTTCGATCTGATAAACAAGCAGGAGTAGAAACATTGCATCTTTTGCTGACCTTGATTCAGAAATCAAATAGAGTTTCGTAGTGAACATTTTTTTTAAAAAAAAAAAAATTATACAAAGATTCGTTCAGTAGAATCATATCCGTACATAGCGTACGTGATAATCGGCATGAAATGTTTCTAAGATGCTAGGAGGAAGTGATTGATCACGTGATCCATCCAGGGATCTCTTTTGCGTTTTAGTTAGGCTTAAAACTCACGTTATCATAGAAATTTTGCCAGCCTTGCTTTTAACCATTGGAGCTCCAATGTGTTTTTGTTGTGACCAGTTTAAATTGAATTTTTATATTTTTCTGAATTAATAATTTATTTTACATGGAAATTATTAGTGCTCATCAGAATTATTGGATTCTTCAAAGAGGGAAAGATAAGGTGGAATACATACATAGGCTATTGGGAGGAGTAACACAAATGTGAGTTTCAACTACAAATAGAACATATTAAGAGAGAAAATAGAAACAATGTGCAATCCAGATGAGCAACCTCCATTTTCGATCTTCTTTTATAAGAAAAAAAAAATTGGAGTAAAATATACATTTGATAGTAGAGTTTGTGTTTGTGGATATTATAATAAAGGGGTATTTCCCGTGCTTAATTTTTCAATCGTACACGGTTAGGTCGGCTTTTGCTGATTTGACAAATTCTGTTCAGTGCATTCAGCCGCATTCAAATATAAAGACTGAATGTGTTGCTTAAAAGCAAACGTGGGTTTCTCGTTTAAATTAAAATTCAATTTAATAATAAATACGATAGTCTGAGTACTTGGTAATTTGATAATCTAAATAAGAATGACAACAATTGGTTGTTGTGAGCATACGTTTCCCAGAAAAAAAAAGTCTTAACTTCCAGTCGTTATCCTCATGATCTGGCACAAAGATTAATTCACCAGGTAATAAATATTGGAATTGTGATGGACTTTTGGAGTGGTTTGAAAGATATCTTTTGGGACGTAACAAGTCATAAAAGAAGTTTCGACTTTAGACCAACAACAAGATGTACCACAGTGATGAATACGTAGATCATAGTTATTTTTAATTTCATTAATAATACTGTAACTGATAATCGGTCCATCAGAAATAACTACGGCCAAGTTTTATGAGTCAACCATAATGCTCTCAACATGTCTTATGCTAATCTCTGAAAATCATTCAAAAACTATCTTGAAATCCGAAATTCTCTTTGAGATACTACTGATTTTTAAACTGAAAATGAAGAGAGAAAAAAATGAGTTTTATTAATAGACAAAAATAACAGAAATAAATATGAATAGAAATTCAATGTTTAACAAATCATTATGTTGATGCAAGGTATAAAACCTTTTAACATTGTAACAACACCGCAGAAAACCCGTTACGGCTATACCGTAATGCTTGCTGTGTAACAAGCAATTAGTTGTCTAAAGTAAAGGGTCTTAAAACTTTATTTGGAATTTTTGTTAAATGAATGCAGAATTGCTTTAAGCGCTTCATTTCTTATAGCTGATTTTGCTTGCAAAGGATATAATGATTTTCAGATATCATCTATTCTGTTTATTAGTACTGGTCTATTCTCATGCCCATTTAGCTTTGTGTACCGTACTGATCGTGATTCATAACGCACATGTCTAGAACACAATGGCACTGGGAAGACGAACGATAACAAGCAGAGACTAATTGAACGTTGCTGATAATATGATATTGGCATCCCAAACACATATTTCGAGACAATGGCTAAACAACTTGTCATGGAGACTGGCATAAACGGGACTTAATCATCAACAGGCGCATTGGCCGCTACAGCGTCTTCATCACTTGCGTCGTTGCCGTCTACCATAACGCTGACTGCGACATGGATCATTACTTCGTACACAGGGAGGGTCAGACTTCAGCCAAAGAAAATGCACTGGTAGAAACACAATCGAATCAATCGCTTCAGTCCTGGTTCTTATTTAATCCACTTTTGAATATTTTTTATCAATGTTGTCGGGAATTTGCGTCCCAAAGCCAACTAAATTTGCATTGTTTGTTAGTTAATTTCTTTTTATTTAGTATATTCTATTGATAAATATATTTGGACTTGATCTTGTCCAAAATCAAGATAATTTTCTACCTGACCTGATTTATTGATTTTCTTTTGTAAACGTTTCTTTCAGTCTGAGTCTAGAAAACATCAGAAGAAATTCCTCATGAAATGACGGGTCTACCACTGACACATCTACAATTCCAGCATTATCCTTTATTTACTACTATAGGAATAAAATATCTGGAATATAATCAAATATCCGGGATATAATATGCGTTACATAAATGTACACAAAGTAATAGATGTCGCTATGGCTCATAGATTTCTATGTAAACACAAATATTTCTCAGTATCCGCAACAAGTCTATTAAGTCTAGGCTGGTTGAGACAATGCATCTATAGGTTTAATTCATGCAGAAACAGCCATGTAGAGTTTTAAAAACATGTTTTTATGTTTGTTTGTTTTATCCATGTTTTGTATATGCATTTGAAAAAGACTCATTAGGAGTCGAAAGCGCTCGGGATAGTTAGATACTAGTTTTGCACAGTTCTTCGTTAGTTTATTGCATCTATCTCAATGCTGGATCCAGTGCACCTAAAAGGGCTGTTATTTGCCAGTTATAAAACTATAATGATTGGACAAAGATTTCATATATTGCTGTCTTTTATAACAAAGGATAAGAGATGGTGAGAGACATTGTAAGTTTTGATCATGAATTGAAAGTACTAGTTTAATATATATATATATATATATATATATATATATATATATATATATATATATATATATATATATATATATATATATATATATATATAATGGTTTTGAAGTTATGCTGCAGAAATGAAAAATGTGAATGATCAATGAAATGACAAATGAAAATTCTAAAAATACTGGTGACAGTATTGTTAAAATTTTACTATTGTAATATACACAAACCAAATTTCAATCATCTTAAACAGAAGCTTTGCTGAAAAAAAAAGTGTACATAATGGAAGGATGGATTGACCGACAAATGGATAAAACATTACCATACTGAAACTGAAGAACTCTAAATAGAAAAAGGCACTTCTTGACCTCCAGTGGAATATATTTACCAAGGACTGTGAACAGCAATAAGCACTACTAGACCACCAGTCTAAATAATTTACCAAAGACTGTACATAACAAAGGCACTTTTGGACCACTAGCCTAATATGTAAAGCACGTTCACATGAATGGTCTTATAGTTATGCTCTATAAATGACAGTATATGGATGGAAATAAAGTCTCATAATGGATGAATAGAACCTATCTCTATATCCCTTTCCAATATCCTTGTACTGGGAATGAAAACTATATTTAATATCAGTGTGATTTTGACTTTCAATGCATGTACCCAACATGCAACACACTATATGGTGATGATGCAAACTTGCGGTAAATTTACACAAAATCACCTGTATGTTGAACAGGGAGCTTGCCAGAAACTAGCTCTTATTTCACACTCAGTCTTGATGTAACTTTGACCTTGGTGCAGTTCATCTGACCTTGGTACTAGCACAATGTTCAAGTAATGTTGCCCACATTTACATAGTTTCTTTAACATATCTTTATGGCTATAAAGATTAAGGACTCATAATAATGCCTCTACAATGATTTGACTTTATTCATTTAACTTTTTCTTTTAAAGAAATTTTGGCAATCAATAGATTTATCCCTTGTGTAGTAATCATCATGTTCCATAGACTCATTAGAATACAACACACAGTAATCATCATGCTCCACACTCTTTAGAATATAACACAAAGTAATCATCATGCTCCAGACTCATTAGAATATAACACAAAGTAATCAATATGCTCCACAGACTCATTAGAATATAACACAGTAACCATCATGCTCCAGACTCATTAGAATATAACACAAAGTAATCAATATGCTCCACAGACTCATTAGAATATAACAGTAATCATCATGCTCCAGACTCATTAGAATATAACACAGTAATCATCATGCTCCAGACTCATTAGAATATAACACAGTAATCATCATGCTCCAGACTCATTAGAATATAACACAGTAATCATGCTCCAGAGTCATTAGAATATAGCACACAGTAATCATCATGCTCCAAACTCATTAGAATATAACACACAGTAATCATCATGCTCCAGACCCATTAGAATATAACACACAGTAATCATCATGCTCCAGACTCATTAGAATATAACACACAGTAATCATGCTCCAGAGTCATTAGAATATAACACAAAGTAATCAATATGCTCTATAGACTCATTAGAACATGACAAAACAATCATCATGCTGCATAGAATCATTAGAATTTGACACAAAGCAATCATAGTGCTTCATAAACTCATTTGAAAAAGATAAAGCAATTACACTTTTGTCTTTGGATATGAGTTTAAAATTTAAAAATTCTAACTCATTTAATAGATCTATTTTTATTTCTATTTTTGCTACTGACAGCTAATTAGTCAACAAGTATATTCCAGTTGTAACAATGAGCAAGAAAAATTAGTTACAACTGTCACATAATTAAATGATACACTACATGTGTTCCAATGATAGGATCCACAAACTTTCAAAAAGGACTGCAAAGAACTGTTTATAATATTTCCAAGATATATTTCAAGTCCGAAAAACTAATTTTAAAAAGAGATAAATCCCAAATGATCATTGTAGAACACCAATGCCAAAAATAAATATGTCATACAAAGATACTTACTCGGGTGCTATTCTTTTAAATGAACTCTCCCAACATAAAGGAGTAGAAACAAATCTAATTATATTCAAAACAAAAATGCATTACCATTATCTAAAAAGGCAGTTTATCATAAATATTACAACACTTGATCTTATTTATGTTAATAAATATCATAAGTAGTTTGTGCTTCTAATACTTATTAATTAATTAAAGAATACTTAATTGTATCTTTTGGGGTTCACAATAGTTTGTTTATCCTCAAGGTTTCCGAGAGAACAAAATATAATTATAATTACATTTTCCATATTTGAAATAAAGTTTATAATTGTCGTTATTATTATTACTTATGCTTTGCCAGAAGGTATATGCCCATTAACAATCTTTAAAAGAGGAAGATTTGAACAGCTTCATCTTTAAATCGCAATGCCAAGCTTACCCCAGCTGTTAATTATCTGCCTACTGAATTGTGACCTTACAAACATTCCATACAGGATGCCAAAAAACAAATGTTCTGCATAATTTTTCATCGCTAACTGTCTCTGTAAAAAATGTGTACAACAACATCTGTCCAATTTGTTCCAGCTGTCACATGGTAAATGTACTGTAACGCAGATTCATGATGTCCTACATGGCACAGCTTCGGTTCCATCAAGTCCTGCATACATCATTAAAACTTGCATGCAATTGTGACTTTTGTGTAAGCAAAAATTATTGGCACAAAGATATTTCAGCTGTTATATCATCTGCAACCGATTTTGTTTTTGTTATGCCCAGTACAAAGTTATGGAAATATGTCTGACCACAAGGACTATGAATTGCTGCAACCTACATGCCTCTTCAGGATTCATGCTGAACTGTAACTGTCACATACGTATGGCAAATGGCTTCTGTAACACAGTGTATCTTGTTTCAGCCCCATTCTTTATGTAACAATTTTTACTGCTGTCACAGTGTGGTAGAACAATGTTAGGTTGCCTAACATGATCATGCTCAATAATGCAGATTTCTAAACAGATCTGAAGTTAGAAAAGCAAGTTTCAACTGCATAAAACATTTTAATGCTGTCACACGATTCACCCACATCTGTGAGATGTAACAAGGTAATACAGTGTCACAATGTTTTGCTTCATCAAATGTGGCAGCTTTCTCTTACAGCTTGGAAACAATATATTCTGACACCTTTAGCATATTACAATATCTAGCACAAGCATTCTTCTTCAGTCTTTTCATCTGACTGTTGCAGTTTTCACAAGGTTGCTGATCTAAGATATGTCACTAAACACAGACTCTGATTCATCAAGTCTTGTAGATTTCTCCAAGATTCAGACTGTACTTTTTCCAGCTTCTCCAACTCTTCTGTTAGCTTGGGGGAACTTGACAGCATGTCACCATGAACCTGTAAGAAAATTTCACCATGAACCTGTATGAAAATATCACAATTCAAATTTACTAATTTACTCATGGTTATTTTCTCAATTTTGCCCTCTGGGGAAAAAAAGAACGAAAACTAGCGATACTCTTAAGGCCTGCCATGGCAATCCCCAATGCATTTTAATACTCTCATAACTCTGGAGTCACAACCAAAAATCTGTTACACATATCAGGTGTCCATACACTATGACAGCATAGTTAAAGTTTGACCAAGTAATATTTTGAAAAAGTTGCAGTAACTGCAACGGATCCACTCCCAGGGATGTAAAGGAGGGATTCAAAATTCTACATAATTGTTGAAGCTGCTACAACAAGCAAAAAAGTGACTGCTATGTTTTACTTGCCACTAACATGGCCTTGAAAAATTAAAGAGACCATGGCATCTACATTCAGAACAGCCTGAATCAATTACAAGAAGGAAAATGGCAATTGTATTACATTTTGGAGCTCTGGCACAAGAGTACTTTTCTCCCTACCAGTGTTGACATAAAATCCTCATATTTAATTATTTATAAAATTAATCTAGTGGTGACAAGGGGATTTAATCTGGAAGAGTTTCTTCCTTTTATCTAAGACCTTTCAAATACATATTATTTTGGGGGGTCCTAATAGGAGCACTGAATATGGAATATAGCAGTTTATTTTCCACTGTTAATGTAATCAGGTAATGTATTCTTTGAAAAAAATAATGAAAGTTAATGATGTGATAGTAAATGATAAATGACAAAAAATGAGATCCTAACTTAAATGCAAACACCATAGAAATGTAAGTGTTAAACAATGAGATAAATGATAACGCTATATTAGCTAAAACATAAACACTTCAGAAATGCATTTAAAAAAACAACATAAATGCAATTTAAATGCCTTTCTGTGTCATACATAATGGTTAAAAAATATGCAATTTCAGTAACTTTGCTTTAAATTGTAAACAACCAATGACTGAAAAATTAACTTCAACAAATTATGTGCTCTTCCTACCTTGAGAAATAAGCCCAGGTATGCTTGCACAATTTCAAAGTTCTTGTTGGTCATCAGTGTCTGCCTGATAAAGCTAAGAAACTGTGCCATGATGACCTCTGATCCTCCCCCTTCTGGGCACAGGGATCTTATTTCCAAGTCAATGGCTGAAGGGCCAAGACTCTTAAGGTACTCCAGAAGCCTAGAAACTGCAACAAAGAAAAAGGTTATTTCATATACACTTTTGGCATAAAATATACAATTATAAAACTGGGCAAAAAACAAAACCGTTATGATTTTGCAGTTTTCATAACTCACTGTGATGCATATACTTCACTGGTTAAGTTTGGAAAAGCATTGGTTAGAATTATCACATTCTCAGTAACCCCAAAACAATAATTTTCAGAGTGGACCAGATACTTCATAAGGTATTTTGTCCAATATTTAAGCAGTCACTGTTTTAAAGTCCAGCATGTTTTCAAAGTTTATTTTGAACAATGCTGACATGAAAAAATATGTGCCTAAATTTACAAGGCAAATAACATGTGACAATACTACTACTACTACTACAAGTACTAATGATTTTATTATTATTATTATTATTATTATTATTATTATTATTATTATTATTATTATTATTATAATGTATGCTCAGCCATTTAACCACAACATCATCAACCTGGGGAACTCTGTCACTTTGACAGTTGTTCACAATGTGTGACATGGCCTGAAGAGCTCCACAGCAACAGGAAGAGTTAGTGGCCTGGCCCCATCGGACAAGGTTGATTGCACAATGATCCTGTCCTGTTCAAAACCGGTTCAGTGTAGTTCACTGATGACATGCAAGGTTGAAGCCAGGAGGGCTGACAGAGATAAGCTATGAGGGATTGGTTTACAACATCTGTATAAGGCCACTCAACATTGCATGCTGAAATAGCTGTCATATCCTCTGGCAACAGACTGGAAGACAACTAAGAGGGACAGATTTAGTGGTTGCTTTGAATATGACTCTTTGGAAGCGCTGGTAGGATTCCAAGATTGGGATGCAGCGAGATGGTATGGTGACTATGTTATGTCTGTACTTCATCCAATCTGCTTTTCAGTAGCTCCAGTGCCACTATGAAGAGCTGTGTATGGATAAGTATTGGTCTGTGCTGACCGTGTGGGAAGTTATCTAGAACAGTTTGTCAGACTGGCTGAGGATGGTTACCAATGGAGCTGACCAACCAGATATCCAGTGAATAGTCATTTTGCCAT
This sequence comes from Potamilus streckersoni, assembly GCA_016746295.1. Classification (NCBI taxonomy): domain Eukaryota; kingdom Metazoa; phylum Mollusca; class Bivalvia; order Unionida; family Unionidae; genus Potamilus; species Potamilus streckersoni. Next base: position 707,384 of record JAEAOA010000316.1, on the reverse strand, counting down.
CTTGCAGACTGAAATGTCCCACATTGTTTGGAGTCATGGGTCAAAAGGAGGTAATTGTTCATTGCCTACTCTGTCAAGTGTTCCCCATCTTCATTGGAATGTGAGTAGACCCAGTCTGGGTGATGGCTGCTGAAGCCACCAATATAAATAACTGGGTGTTCGAGATTTGGAAGTAAATTGTTGTCCCGGTGGGCACTAGTTAGTTTGCAGACATTATTAGCAATCTTGTAGCCTCCAACCTGGACCACATCGCAGAATCTGGTAAAGGAGGCATCAGTAATGTTGCAGCATTCATGCATAGCATGTCCAAATTTGGAGTCAGTATTGATGAAAAAAGGTCAAAGCCTCGAATGGTATATCGTTCTGCCATCTGGTCTGTTACACGAGTCTCTTGCAGACAGACAGATTATGTCAACATTATGATGGTGGGCTATAGTGCTGATGATGTTTCATTTGGCTGCTGAGACCCTCAACATTAAGTTATAAAACTCGTAGGGCAGGTCCAATGGCTTGAAAGTCAGTGGACATTGGCATGTCAGTGTCTGCTCTTGATAGTGGCACACAACTGGGATTCATTGCTGAATTCAGTTTGCAATTTGGATCCTTTGCTTCCACAGGCTTAGACAGAGTACTGACAGGGAGTACAACATAAATGCGGATCCATGCTTTTAATGATTAAGAATGCCTGGATTAGCTTATTTATACCAGTGTAAAGTTTGACCTCATGGTCTTTTTATATACATGTGTATACTTTAAGTATAAGCACTTGTTCTCTATGTTTTAATGTATTTTTTACATGATGCTTTGTTTTGTTCTGTTCTCCAATTTCTACTGGATTTCACTCCATGTTTCTCTATGTTCTACTGTTTTTCACTCCACTCAATTTTTCTTTTACTATTTCTTGAACACATGCATACAGATTCAACTTGGTCCCTTTCATTTTCATATCAACCCCTTTCCTCCCAATCTGAATGCATTTCTGTGAGCATATAAAAAAAACACAAAGTCTGAATGCTTTTCTTTCAGCATACAAAAACCCTACAATATCTGAATGCATTTGTGACCATATAAAAAGACCCACAAAATCTGAATGCATTTTTGTGACCACATACAAAAAAAACATAAAATGTGAAAGTACATGTCACCATATACAAAAAAAACCCAAATCTGAATGCATTTCTGTGACCATATACAAAAAAAACCCAGGATGACATATGAAATGCAAATATAAATAAAATGAGAATGAACAACAGACATAATAAAATTGGAATACAACAGGAGAAACTGATTAATGTAAAGAGAAATCCAAAATTGGTAAAATTAGTCATTTCAGGATTCGTAAAGCACTACCTCTTACGTTTGTTTCATGATTTGGAAACAACTAACTCTTACGTGTATTTCAACTGACTACAATGACACATATAAAAATAATGACAAAAAAAAATTACAAACAGCATGAATACAAACCCTAAAAGGCCAATTCTACCTAAAAATGAAAACAGATTCCTGAAGAAATGCAAATTGTAAACGAAATGAAAACATATAAAATACAGAATGAATGCAAAGAAAATGATGAATGCTTTGTGATGGAAACAGGGAGCTCAAATTCAAAATACACAACATATAATAATGAATTAGAAATGAAAGTGGAATGAAACAAGAATGCATTTCATGAATGAATTTGAAAATCAAAAACTTTGAGGATGCTGCTCAATTTTCAGTCAAAACCCCCTCTAATAATCCAGGATCAGACTCTACCCTGAAAGACAGCTTTTCACCCTTACAAGCTGAATCATTGTTCTGCTAATGATGTGATTACATCATCCAATGTGATTTATCTTTTATTGAACAAAATGAAAAAAGAAATGAAATTTGCCTGCAAATACACTATAACTATAATTTGACATTTATTACACTGGTAGTTATATCTGGATTAATTATTAATTCAATCCTGCACTGTGCACATGATGCATTTGCTATTTCATTCAAGAACCATTTATGAAGGCACAGTTTTCTCCCTTCAACCATCTTGGAAGGAATTTTTTAAAATAAATTCTGTTTTTCTGAGAATACTTAACCAATCACATTAGCACCAGAAAATAATACTACTCAATTTCTCAAATTCAGCCCTGATGAGAAAATGAAAAAATTTATCTTTCTGTGTCAATTTCTAAATGACAATGGGATGACACTCTTACGTATTACCTCCCCTTGCCACAAGTTTTTGTACCTTTATAGCACATGTACTCCTGTTAATTTAATTTAAAAGCTTACACATAAATAACAAACATTGAAGGTATGCACCGGGAAGCTTTATAGTGATGTAATTGGGTCAGAATTCTTGGAACAAAAAAAACTTACAATAAAAGACGTCCATTTTACATCAAATAAATAACCAGATCACATAAACACTACAATTGATTAGTGGACAGAAATGTTAAGAACATCAAAACGTTTACCACTTTAAGAAGCAATATGATTGAATTGTCATAAAAGGCACGCAACCTTTACTACTGCCACCCTTGCATGGTAATATGACTGATCCTCCAATGTTTTCCATTTTCACTCTATAATGAGCAATATGATTGGGTCCTAAAATGAAGGGTAAACCTCTTTCCTAATGCAAATTGAAAGGGCATAAGCACAATTAATGTGAAGCAAACATCATAGCATTCAGACCAAATTGTTACCTTACTAAAGAAAAGGTTCCCAAGTGAATCAAGAAAAAGCTATAAATCTCATGAATGGAATAAAGCATGAACTATTATCATTTGTATTTGCATTCTACATCTGATTCATACTTAATTCTTAATTCGAGTACTTTCATTACACTGGTATTATTGCCCATTTCATTACACTGGCAATACTGACCATTTTCATTGTAAAAGTAATAATGTTCACTTTCATTACAACCAGAATATTTCCCATCTTTATTACAATAGTAATATTTCTCACTTCCCTGTACTAATAATACTGCCAATTTCTTGGTCTTAAGACATTTAAGTCATTTGTGTATGAAGTCTGGCTTCTAGTCAAGTGCAGTATAAAATATATCTGACTTAAAATTCTTGAATATGTAACTAGACCAAAGACAGAAAGTCAACTTACAGTTGCAATCTTTTTCTGACTCACTAAGAAGCTTTCCCAGCTCTGACAGAGGCAGTAAGCTTCCAGACAGCATGTGAGAACCAGTCTGAAATTATAATGTATTACAATTTGAAATTGTTATAAACAAAATAATATATACAGAACAAATAACCTAAACAATTAAAAATGGACAAAAAATACTAACATTTTGATAAATCTGAATTTACACAGATAACAATCAAGGTCATTTACAAATTAACCATGGGCTCAGGTATATGAACAGGCATCATGTACCCATCATCATGTCATAGGGGTACCTAATGGAGTCAACCTTTATGACCCGGCATGCACTCTTATACTTGTTTTAAAGGGTGAGGTTTAATTATAACTTCAGACTTTGTATTTTAAAGTATAAATCAAGCCTTAAAAAAATTACTTAATCTTTGTTTGAATGCCTTTCTGGACAGACCTAAACTTACTAAGCACTATATAGCCTGGAGCATGCTGATGTGCTGTTAAGCCACATATATTTACAAATATGGCTATGTCATCTAATGCATGAACAAAGGATGCACAAGGCAATTAATACATATAATGTAGTGAATTTGAGGAAACCTTCATTTCCAAGAATTTCATGATGTATACTGATCTGCGTACTCTTACCATGGAAAACTTGCATATAAATTAGTATCCAAATGCATAAACTCAGATCTGCCACTGCATAATGAACATACAAATTTAACTCTAAGCAATTTAAACTAATTAAACAAATAACGCAGACCTTTATTAGCCAGCACATTATGCAAAGACAAGTCTTGGTCAATGTTATTTCCATTGGACCAGACTTTGTACATGAGTATACACATGTACTATCATTTGCAATAACTAAATGTTTGACAAATGAATGTTAATAGGTTCAAAATTCAAATATGTTGAAATGAAAGAAATGAAGAAATAAAAATTTGAAACATGCCTCTAGAAATAGTTTTGATAACATTGGCTTCTTTACCTTGTTTCCAGTAGATGCCTCCTCAATGGCAAACTTTGGTTCAAGTCCTGGGATGGTAGGTAAAAAGAAGGGTGCTGATTTTGGTACTTTTGGTGGCTCTTTTGGCTTGTTACGTCTCTGCAAATAAAATTATATAAATATATATATATATATATATATATATATATATATATATATATATATATATATATATATATATATATATATATATATATATATACACACACACTATTTCTATGTCAGCATGGGTTTGAGTCTCAGATTTGACCAATGTGGGTATGTGAGAAAGCTTGCCAGCAGCTTCTTGTGGGTCAGTGGTTCTTTCTAGGGTTCTCCCATGTTCTTCCTCCACCATGAATACTGGCCACCATGTATAGCCTATTGTGTGATAAAAATTGGTGCTAAACCTAACAACATTGTATTTTCATGCATACAAACCATCGATGCATATACCCTACAGAAATTCACAAATTGTGTAAAAAATATTTAGTATACTCCATTTTTTATGCTCATACCCCTCACAAACCCTAACCAAGTCTCACATGAATCAACCACATGCACTAACTACCACATCACAATGTACACAGAAGTCTGAAAATGGGTTGTTACTGCTGGTTTAATATCACACAAGCAACCATTCACAATGGAGTAATCAAGGCTTGAATACTTCAGTGAAATGGAAACTTCACCAGCAGCAGTCCAATAATGATGTTGATGATATAAAATATAAAAGTTGATTTTTACACAGGTCATGCAAAAGAAAAAATGCTTAATGAGTACACTCTTTTTATATTCCTTTGTCTATTCAGTATCAAGATTTGATTCAGTTGTTGCCAAACAGGCAAGAACCTGACAGCTATATTGCCAGACAGATGCCTGACAGCTATATTGCCAGACAGATGCCTGACAGCTATATTGCCAGACAGATGCCAGACAGCTATGTTGCCAGACAGATGCCAGACAGCTATGTTGCCAGACAAGCAGGAATTACTATGTTGCCAGATAGGCTGTAGCTAGACAACTTTGTTGCCAGACAGGCAGGAGTTAGCTGTTGCCAGATAGGAATGAGCCTTACAGCTAAGTTGCCAAATGGGCAGGAGCTAGCTATTTTACCAGACAGGCACGAGCAGGAAAGCAAATACAAAAATCTATATGCTTCATTCTGTGAAGCAAGTATCTCAACCCTTAAGAATAAAAACCATTTTATTTTACACATATCTTTAGCAATTTACCTTTATGATATCCAGGTTAAGGAGATTTTGCCATCGCGAGCTAGGCATAAGAGATAAGGTGACAAGCTCATCCGAGATCTGCTCTGGAGATTTAAATTCAGCTGCAAAATAATCTTCTTCTTGTTTCTTACTCTCTGCTTCATCATTAACTAAAAAAAGAACGAACAGAGAAGCTTCTCAGCTTCATTGTGCAAAATCGGATAAACTAATGCACTTACTTTCTTCAAATCGGCAAAGATACATGTGCTTAGTATAAATATGGCCGCAGTTCCTATTGTACAGTATGCCATGTTGTACTATGTTCTTATACTAAAGTATTTCAGACTTGTTTAAATATTTAAAACAGAAATGCTATGGCTAGAAAAGCAAAAAGTAATAAGATACCTACTAAATTAAGATGAAATACATGTTTCCTTACTTATTGCATTCTTTTTCTACAAATGCTCTTTTTTTTTTAAAATGGAAAAGAACCTTTATGCATGCTCATTTTTTTATTACATACTCAGGCATGACTACCACAGAAAACATTTTTGAGGGATGCCACAACCAAAAATGAGGAAGAGAGCATGAAAACGAGGAACATAATATTAGAGTGAATAAACAATAAATTCTCTTGAAACACCATTAAATACTTATAATGCATATTTATAATTAACACATTTGTGTAAAACCCAGTACCCACCTATTTACAATAAGTACAAGTATACAAAATTCAAGTCCAGGAAAGAAAAAACTGAATTTTTTTAATCATTACTTATGTCTGTAGAAACAGTGAATGGGCAATTCCGCATTCTTTCAGCTTATTTTAATGTAGTATTGGCCGCTATTTCTTTATCAACAGCAGTTCCTTTTGATCTACCATATTGAAATTGTTGAGCAATGTCAGAGTCACTAAACATAATTTTAAAAGCCTCTGAAAATGTATCAAGTGCGCTCATAGGCAAATTGAGTTCGGTAATAATATCTATTAACATAACTTCAGCTCTAATTACATCAGACTTAGGCATATACCCATCAGCGTATTCTTTACAAAACCACTGAGCGTTTTTTTGATGTAAGTTTTGAATCATTTTTTTTTTTTTATCGAATTCCTTTTAGAAGCTATGAATTTTTTATCCAGAATCAAGAAACAATTCATTGAAAATAGAATATAAAATAATCTGTTAATGTAGACTTTTGTATAACAACCGCCTCACAGCACACGCATTTGCAATGGCAATTATAAACTATCGCGCATGTGCAGATTTGATAATTTCCTGTTCTGGTCGGTGATAGCATATTTTATGACATGCAGATTTTTTATCCCCACTTTTGCGGATTTTCAACACTAAATGTGTATTTGCAGGACGCAAAGGCAAATTTTGACATTTTATAGAACTAATATGCAAAATGCCGGATGGTTGGCATGTCTGCATACTAAATTTCACAATGTCATCCATATTTTTTCAGTATTCTTCCAACCAATTCTGTCCATTCTAATACTTTTCTGATGGTAATAATGCTTATGAGTTCAATACTGATATTTACAGCAGCAAAATCATGGATACTGTTGACAAATATACAACACTGACATGTCATGATTCCTCATGTAATCATGCAATACAGTATATTTTTAATGTCTGACATGTCATGATTCCTCATGTAATCATGCAACACAGTATATTTTTAATGTCTGACATGTCATGATTCCTCATGTAATATTGTGAGACAGTGTATTTTTAATGTCTGACATGTCATGATTCCTCATGTAATCATGCAACACAGTGTATTTTTAATGTCTGACATGTTATAATGCCTCATGTAATATTGTGACAGTGTATTTTTAATGTCTGACATGTCTTGATTCTTCATGTAATCATGCAACACAGTGTATTTTTAATGTCTGACATGTTATAATGCCTCATGTAATATTGTGACACAGTATACTTTTAATGTCTGACATGTTCCAATGCATCTAATAGTGTGACACAGCATATGTTTAATGTCTGATATGTCATGGTACCTCATGTAATATTGTGACAGTGTATTTTTAATGTCTGACATGTTACAATGCTTCATGTAATATTGGGACACAGTGTATTTTTAATGTCTGACATGTTACAATGCCTCATGTAATATTGTGACACAGTATACTTTCAATGTCTGATATGTCACAGTCGCTCAGGAAATGCTGTGACAGAGTATGCTTTTAATGTTGAAAATAATTATATAAAGTACTGTTTATTCTCTATTTTTTAAGGCTAAAACATTTTCTAAGATGACAGTGACAGCTACTACTCAGGCCATCATTTGTGTTTACAAAAACGCTATCAACAATTACAACTGGAAATTAATCTGTATGAAGTACATTACAAAATTTAGTAATTGTTAGTTTGTTATTTTATATTACCTTTTTTTCTTATTAGAATAAGGGATTGTTTCAGCCCCTGAAAACTCCTGGAAAATAACTATAAAATATCCTCAGTTTGAGCAAAAAAAACAAAACTGAATGTAGAGTCTAAGCTTGGTAGTACCAGCTAAGGTAATCTCAACTTAGCATCACCTACCAATGTTGGAAATCCTGCTGGTTGTTGGAAGTGCTATTATCTGTGGGCTATAGTCCTCAGGAAGAGAATGCAGAGCTATGTGGGAGTACAGGGTCATGTTGGACCACAGGTACACCCCCACATCATCTATATGGGTGGTCACCAGGAAATCCCCCGTTGGGGATAAACTAAGGGAGGTAACTGCAGCATCCACAAGGAAACAATCAATAAGGCTAGAAAGAAAAAAGCAAATTAGGTGTATACTGTAGTGCTTGGAAACAAATGCTAAAGCAGATTTTCATTATAAGAATGTGATTAATTAAAACGGCACACCATAAATTAGACAAGTGACTGAACCAAAGTATGTTTTTGAAGTTATTCATATATATTTCACAGCCCAATATTAGACCATGTATCCCAACAACTTGCAGTACTGGAGAACTATTATGTCCATAAATGTTCTTTCTTTTCACTCATGTTCGTCACTGAATGAAACAAAAATAAGAACAGTTTCAAAGATAACATACATCCAAAATATCATAAGATTGCAACTTTCATGTTAATTCAATCTGAGTGCTGAGAAACTCCCCAAATGAAGCAGAATGTGGATGAATTAGCTCCCACATTTTTTCTTTTACTTCTAGAGCATGGATGTAATAAATTAGGAAGCTTTTATTCTTCTTATTTTAAAAATTAGAGGAAACAATGACAGTAGCAATGATAATTCAATGGGCAGTCCTGCTGTGACATCTGAACAGAATGATTAGAAAAACCTCTAGGACAAAAGTAACGAAAATCAGTTCTATCATGAATGCATTTACTGAAAAACACCCAAACCCATGTTCTACAAATTCAAATACAAGAAAATAAAAGAAAAAAACGAAAACACAACATTTCAAATACTATCCAGGCCTAATCATGACTAACAGAATCCAAAATATAATGTATTTGGTGAAATTTGTGACAACTTTGTGTCATTCAAAATTTATTCCAACAACTTGACAGATGAATAGATCTCTCATTTCTAGCAACATGGTATTCATAGCAGGAAGGTTTAAAAGGAATATGAAAACATTTAGATATTAATATAGTACAAACTGATCATTCTTGAAAATTCCTATGTAAACTGTAGTAATAGTGAAAACATCACAAAGACTCAACAATCTATATTGGAGGTGGGGGGAGGGATCCTAAATATGGAAATTCAGTGGGAGAAACATAGTTTGTAGAAAATATAACAGGAGACATAACTCCTGTAAACAATGATGTGGAATGCTGGAAATTCAAGTCCTATTAAAACAATTTGAAGGTACATAACGGGCTGAAATACTGAACTCCTGAGTTAAGTTATGTTGTGGAAATCAAAGTAATGACAACAGGCAATTTTGAACAGTAACTTTTTAAATCTTATTTTGGAACATTTGAAATTAAACTCTCTCAAGGCATAATACAAAACTGTATGCCAAATTTGGTTAAAATGGAAGCAAGCAAAGTCAAGTTATTCTTTGGAACCACTGTCAGGAGTATGTCATTCACAGGTTGTAACACCCATAAAAGACTCACATAATTATAGGTTACTGCATTTGTATGGGAAAATATGAACAAGTTTTTTAGATGGTTATACTGCATGATCTTGGAAGTGCAGAATATCCATCCGACAAAATGAGTTCATATTTTTCCATACAAATGCAGTAAACTTTCAATTATATGCTCATTTTCTTTTTCTTCCCAATGCTAAAATTTATAAACAAAAATACACTACAATAAACAAAGTAACCGCTAACTATAATGATCTGTTGCAGAGATTAAGATTGTTGGGAAATGGCAATAACTCAATCAAAATTTGACCTGAAAAGTCAAAACCTGTAAAAGAGAGATCAATATGTAACAGTCAAATTACCTACCAAATGGCATTTAATTATGTGTAAGGGTTACAGAGCTATGCCAGTAACAAGAAGTGTCAAGAGACAGACAGATTAACAGATGGATTGACTGACAGATGAACATTGTTTCTTTTTTTATGTTTATGGTTTTTTGAAGTTTGTGAGTTTAGCATCATTGTTTTGCACATGATAGGCTATACATGGTAGCCAGTATATTTGGTGGAAGAACCTTGAAAGACCCCAGGAAGCTACTAGCAAGTTTTCTCACATAAACATGTGGGCAGAGTCAAAACTCAAACCCATGAAGACAGAAGTGAGATGTGTTTGGACTGTAAAGGCGAGTCCCTTAGATAACTTGGACACCTGGGACCCTATTTAACTTGTGGACAGAAAAAGGGGGGGTGTGAGATTTGGATTTTAATGTAGCTTTTAAGAAATTTCAGTCAAATCGCTACAATGTCTGCAATGTGGCAGTTTATATTGATGTCAAGCACTGAGGCATCATACTGCAGACATGGAGCATGATGTCCCACCCAGTCACATTATCCTGACACCAGGCCAACCAGTCCTAAGATTAACCTCTTATTGGTGAGCACAAAGTGAGGTAACTGTTAGTACCATTTATGTAAGTCTCTGAAATGACTCGGTCTGGGTTCAGACCCATGGCCTTCCGCATCCAAGGCAGATGCTCTAACCACTTATGCCACTGGAGCGGTTGGACAGCAAAGTTGATTAATAAAAGGCTCCTGCATTTCAATGATGGGCCATATGTATTTGGAATATACAAGTTACATAACAATCCTTCTGTACAATTTTTTACCCTGCTTTCCTCACCTTCCAGTGGGCAGATCCCATGTTCTAACTGTGCTGTCCATGCCAGAGGTCACCAGCCAGCGGGCATCTGGGCTAAAAGACTGAAAATTAAGGTGTAAAATATAGAATTTTCTGACATTCTTACATGTAAATATGTTTTCCATTGTAAAATGATGGGAAATATCACTGTTTCAGTACATCACAGATGTCTCTTTACATGTGATAACACTGCACACAAACTGGCCAACTTGATTCTCATCCCCACGTTCATTCACAATAATTTTAAAACAAATATTAACTGTAACATATTTACATTATCAAACATGCAACAGTTGAGGTTAGTGACTATGATGGGACATTTTGCACCAACAGATCTATCTATATGTACAGATTCTAAAGTCTGGTGTCTAATTTTTAAAAAATAGTAGTAACTGCATTTCCTTCTTAAAATAAGTTTTCTTAATTTTTTATGACAGGGAAATCATGAACACAGATAGACTCCTCTATTCTCTGAACAGTGACACAAACTCCTCTATTCATGAACACAGATATAGACTTCTTTATTCTATGAATGCTGATATCGACTCCTCTATTCTATGAACACTGATATAGACTCCGCTATTCTTTAAACACTGATACAGATTCCTTTATTCTGTGAACACTGATATAGACTGCTCTATTCTGTGAACACGGATATAGACTCCTCTATTCTATGAACACATAGATTACAAAAATATCAAGATGGCCACTGCAGATGTCAGAATGCCACCTTATTCCATTGGACCAACTAGACCATGGAACAAATGTATGTGAGAAGGTTCATAGCTATCCTCTAAGCCAGTGGTCCCCAACCCCCGGGCCACGGACAGGTACCAGTCCATGGATCAAATAGTACCGGGCCGCCCAAGGTACAATAAATTATTTCCATTTTATTTACTGTTGTGTATTTCTCTTGGGTTTTTATTTACTTTATATTCATTTATATTTATATTTATTTATATTCAGTTTTGGTGTAACTGTATTTTATTTTGAAGGCATGTTTAATATTCAATTAAATTAAAATTATTAAATCAGAACAATCTAAAATATAAACAATCAACGTCCCCACCTCAGCGGGCCGCAGTAAAATTATCAAACGTTGACCGGTCCGCGGCGACTAAAAGGTTGGGAACCACTGCTCTAAGCCATTTAGAAGAAGTAATGATAACAAAGTTGTGCTATTAGTTATGGATGACTCAACAGACAAAATAGTTTGAGAAATAACTTTAGTTTTTTAATTCAATCTCCATTATGACTTAAAATGTTGACATCAAAAAAATATAACAATAAGGCTAAATAAAATAAGCCTGAATGGTGAAAAATGCTACAACCAAATGATTGTTAAATTATGTGCTGCTTGTTTCTAATTTAATGATACATCTACATTTGACATCTTCATAACAATAAATTGATGAATTTTAATTCATTGAAAGCAATTCTATCATCAAATCACTTTTCTGTAACCGTCAGAGGTCATACCATGTCAGTGATGCTGCTGCCATGTCCCACAAATGTCCTGACTACTCTCCTGGTGTCAATGTCCACAATGAGGATCTGGAAGTTATCGAGTGCAACTGCTAACATAGAGCTAGAAAAAAAAAGATACATGTACATCCTGGAAAGAATACTGTAAAAATACTGTAAGATCAGATTATTCAGATAAACTGAACTAAATCTTAGAAGCATATAATTTAATGTACAAACTCTGACTGAAGGTAGTACTCAAGAAACTATTATATGATCAATTTTGAAAGATTGCAATTCCTCAATTAGGTGGTGATGATACCCAAGGGAGGGTCATTTGGAACATAGAATTCTGTAGTATTTTGAATACTGTTTCTTTTTATACATTTTGATGGCAAAATTTGTAAGCTTCTAAGGTAGAAACAAGCATGCTTTATGAGCATACAAGGCAAGGCTTGATTAGTTTGATGGTATATTTAATAGCCATTCATCTGAGATAAAGTAATGTTTAGTTTGCCCTAGCATAATGACTTTCTAAAGTAAAAGTAATAAATATGACCAGACAGAGTCTAAGTCTCTATCTGTGAATCAGATCAAGCATACAAAATTTACAAACTTTTTGTTACCCAAAATGTTTCTTTTAAAAACATTCTTTTGAAAGTTACATGTAGTTTATCTTCTTAATAGCATACATACTCTTTGATCACAATAATTTTAAATTTGATATTGAATAGGACGATTAAAAGTATGATGTCTTGATGTACTCTGTCCTCCAGATAGCTTCTAGCTACCCTGATTTCCCAAAGATAGCTTGAGGTACACTGATCTCCCATTCATAGAATTCAGAAAGGTTTCCTTATCTCTGAAACTTCTAATGCAAAAAAATTGGTGATAAAGTTAGGTGGATGAGCCCCTTGACCAAGGTTGAATAAATCATTCATTTATGCCAGGGTCCCTGTGTGGTCAAGAGGTCTAAAGTGCTCACCATTACAGATCACAGCCATCTCACCTCTGTCTGCATGGGATTGAGTCTCAGGCATTGCCAATGTAGGCATGTGAGAAAGCTTGCCAGTAGCTTCTCGTGGGATGGTGATTTTTTCCAGGATGTTCCCTGGTTCTTCCACCACCATAAATACTGGCCGCCATGTATAGCCTATCTTGTGCTGAAAAATGGTTTTAAGACCCTGCAACAAGAACATAATTTATGACATATTTTCATGTGATGTCATAAGCTCCAAATCGAAAACGATGGTGTGGTGTTTTATGATTTTTAAAGTAGCTTTAACAATTTTTCAGTCATATTACTATGATGTCTGCAGTGTGGCAGTTTATAGTAATGTCTAGCACTGGGGCATCATGCCGCAGACATGTAGCATCATGTCCCACCCAGTCACATTATCCTGACACCAAGCCGACCAGTCCTAACACTAACCTCTTAATGCTGAGCATCAAGCGAGGCAGTTCTTAGTACCATTTTTGTAAGTCTTTGGTATGACTCAACCGGGGATCGAATCCACGGCCTCCCGCATCCGAGGCAGACGCTCTAACCACTAGGTCACCGGAGCAGTTAAAAACGATGACAACTATATGCTAATTCATTATGAATGCTTCTTTAATAAATGCTTCAAGTCTGACAAGATGGTCTATTGTGCTTAATTGCATCTTAATTCACAACAAATGTCTCATGATCTGTTGTACTTCTCTTGTACTTCTCTGGCATCTGAGTTCATACAGAATATTTGATTGGAAATACTAGGGTTGTCTATCATTTATCACCTGATAATAATATGAGACAATTGGTGGAAGGGTAAGTTTGATCCTTTCTAGGTTATGTACTGGTATAACCGTTACTTCTCACCTTGACTATGAAAATTGCATTTCCCAAGTTTTGTTGAAAATGTTTAGTAGCTTACTGAGAGCTTTACTGGGTAAGTGTTTTAAAATATCAGAGTAAATATCAACTGTTCCTGTCAGGACATATCATAGGCTCGATCAAGACAGACTTGAAACTTTCGTAGAGTGAAAGGTTTATTGTAATCTTCAATATTAGCAGATTTAGATGAAAATATTCTTTCAGGTTTTTGACAATTCAGAAGTTATAAATTTGTTCAAGGATCAGTGGTAATTTTTAAGCTGAATCACTGTTCTTATCTGAATGCCTTAAAGTAAAACATTTTTCTTTGCTTGGATTTTGTGTGTGTAACTTGTTACCAATAAAAATATTTTTTATGATGTATTTTTTTATGATGTGGGTATAGGCAATACAAATATTTAATTTTTCTCTTTGGTATCTCTGCCAGATACAGTTTTATGCATATAAAGTGTATAAAAAGTTTCACAACAGCTGATGTGGTTTTGTTGTATAGAATATTCCATAGCACTTAAGAAGTTATGGACTGAAAATGAATAATTGATGCCTTCATCAAGCATCCATACTCTTCTGTCATAAATTACTTAGCTTTATCTAGCATCCATACACAAAATTATCTGGCCATGTACACATGCAGTGAATTAGAAAGGAAATGGTTTAAAGATGCAGATAGTTACCTTTCTCTGTGAAGAAGAATTTGAGAGATAAGTTTTTCAAGCGTAAGTGATTCTAAGAAGTCTTTCCTCTTGAACCTCCAAAACTTGATTTCCCCATTAAGTCCTGCTGTCACAGTGACCTGATTCAAACCATCCACTGCCACACCCTGGACACTGCATGAATGAGCTGGAAAAGAAGATCATACTGATGAACTTTTACATGAAAGGCCATCTTTTCAAACAAAATGCAGGACTGATATACTACTCGGTGAAAAGAATTTTCAGGATTTCGTGCATATGTTGCTTTTAACTGCCGAGTGTTCAAACCATATGGCATTCTTCAGCAATACCAGATTTCAGATTAATTCTGGTGATTTTCATTTAGTACAAACTAGATATCACAATAATTCTGGCGATTTTCATTTAGTACAAACTAGATATCGCAATAATTCTGGCGATTTTCATTTAGTACAAACTAGATATCACAATAATTCTGGTGATTTTCATTTAGTACAAACTAGATATCACAATAATTCTGGTGATTTTCATTTAGTACAAACTAGATATCACAATAATTCTGGTGATTTTCATTTAGTACAAACTAGATATCACAATAATTCTGGTGATTTTCATTTAGTACAAACTAGATATCACAATAATTCTGGTGATTTTCATTTAGTACAAACTAGATATCACAATAATTCTGGTGATTTTCATTTAGTACAAACTAGATATCACAATAATTCTGGTGATTTTCATTTAGTACAAACTAGATATCACAATAATTCTGGTGATTTTCATTTAGTACAAACTAGATATCACAATAATTCTGGTGATTTTCATTTAGTACAAGCTAGATATCACAATAATTCTGGTGAAAAGCTTTTGTTGATTATGACAATCCATTCAGAAGGATTAGCAATAACAAGATTTTCAAGATGGCTGCACTATGTTGGCATGGCCAAAAATCAGATCAGCAACAATTTCATTTAAAATCAACCTGACATCATAAGAAGTGAAAAACCACATATCAATATGGCTGTCTGTTAGGTGTATGTCAGATTGGTACCATTTTAATTTATGACTAACTATATATAAAAAAAATCTTTTAGTGAAATCCCCATGTTGATATGACCATTTGTTCTGGATTCTTTTCTCAAAAGTTTACAACAACCGTATTATAGTTTGTAGACTACAAACTGTAAACAAATGGCCACTAGCTGTAAATGGACATTTTTTCCATGTACTGCAAATTATTGCAAATACACTGTAATATTAACATTTATATCTTGTGAGGCCGAGATTTAATAGGGAGAAATTGCTATAAAATAATAAGCAGCACATACATTTAAATTATGACCTTCATAATAGGTCAGCGTAATCCAAACTATAAGATACCATAGTGTGAGAATACAAACACACAAATTTTTATCACAGAAAGGTCTCATTATTAAAACCACAAATGTCCTGAATAGTATGTCTTATGAAATCAATGCAAATTGTCATCTAATCTTGTATTAATTTTTCACATCTTTAATTATCTGAGCCTTATTTTATACCTACCAGATGGATCACCGTAGGAGCCCCTATATATTCCTGACTGTAGGTTGTACACATCAACATGACCTGAGCTGTAACCAACAGTGGTAAAATTTCCACAGGAAGTTATGTCCACTGCCTGAAATTAATAAAATGTAGTAAAGTTCTATATTACCTGCAATTTGAAAAAAAGTGGTAAAATTTCCACAGGAAATGATGTTCACTGCCTGCAAAATACAAAGAAGTGGTAGAATTGCAGGTAAAGTGTTTCCATGCTTTGTGCAATTGTAAGCTGTTAGCATAGCTAGATCATATGATTCAATAATCTAGAAATAAAAGCCCACAAAATTTCAAGCTAAGCTTCCCCATATTAATGTTTTGAACAAAGAGTAAATAAAAGAATCAATGGTATTGTTGAAAAACATCCATAGTACCCAGTATTTTTTAAAATTGTTGATCGCTGTACCATTATTACATATTCTTCAACACAAATGGAAAGAAGCAGAAGGCAAATTTGAGAGAAAAAGGAGTGTTTTCATATGTATTCTTTTTGTTCTGAAAATCAAAGTCCTGTAATCCATCAAAGAGACTAGCTGTGTTCTTGCCGACGATCAGTATCAAAGTTGGGAGGAATACGGGACTGCAACTGTATGAATTCAATAAGTTTGGCTTGATACAGAATTTGACATCGGAAGAGTTAACTACAAAGACTTCAAACACACTTTACAGTTTGTCGATACATGAATACTGACTGCTCTTTTTCCAGTACAGAAGCAAATTTTATTGGTAAAAACTGGCATATACTGGTGTAAAGGAACCACTGAAATAAAATGAACTATTGATTTGACCAACAATATTGGTCAGATAAATTTTACTGCTAGTCACAAGTCAGCTGTAACAAAAGAAAACACTTTTTAAAAAAAAGTATAGTCCTACATGTACATGTACTTCAGTTGGCTTAAATTTTGGATAGCATGAGAAAATCAGTCTTGCTGAGGCTACCAAAGGGATGAGGCTATTCACAGGAAAATAAAAACAACTTAACACCACTGACATTGTTGCAGTAATGTATTGTTGTAAAAATGTGTGACTTGTTACTTAATCTCATTTATAGGACATCTAATCTATTTTTTTCTGCAACCTGCAACCAGGCATGACTACAATATTTTTTTTTTGTGCATTAGAAATGCCATTTGTTTTTCAGAAACAAAACTCAAATTTTTGGTACTTCAGATGCATAATCATTGATCTGCAGCAGATTTATCAAATAAACCAAGTTTGACTGTATTGCTTTATTTTCATGCTTCTTTCCTTTCTAAGTTTTTTGTATCTGCCAAATACAAATTTTCCATATTTTACCTCACACAAAATCAGATTTATCTCTTGAAGCTGTATTTCCGTATTTGATATTTTTTCCCGTACTCAATATGGTAAAATATGGAGGGTGCACAGGTCTGTATTAGCAATACAGTTCTTTATTATAATACTATCAAAGGAGACATAGAGAACATTGCCTTGTAGCGAAACAAAAGTATAGTGAAGTACATGATACAGTACTCCCTTGATATAATGCTACTCAGAAATACAGATTACACTGAATTATAATGAAGTACATGATACTCTAATTTTACTAATATAATGGATTCTTTGACCATATCCGCTTTATAACAAATAACACAGTAATAAAATGAAGGGTCTTTTAGTTAGGGTATCATGAATTTCTTTTAGGTCAACAAATATAAAAAGAAAATGATCTTGCAATTGCTGATGTTCTGTAACCTATAACTTAAAAATTACCAAATAGAATGCCAAAAACATAGATCTTACAGTTGCTAATGTGTGCCTGTATGCAACTTCATCATTTTTAAATCTGTCATGCTCTAGTTTATGTTCTCCCATTGTACATCTTCCATAGCTCCAGGTAGTGACAACCCGCAGACCACGATGACATGCTGTGATGTTGTCCCAGTCGCTCTGACGGCTTGGCTCTGTAACAAAAAACAAATGAAAGGTTTCTCTTTTTCCTCCTGTTCCGAAATAGTACTATTAACCCTCATAGAGTGCATGGCTTTTTAGCCCTTCGATACGCATGTAGCAAAGTTATCCAGTGCAGTCCGCTACACATAGGCCTGTTAAGCAGTGTAGTGTATGTTACATTTAACAACAATTTTAACCATTTTACATTTTTGGTACACATATATAATGTATGGAAAGATTTGAGAGTAAAATATGGTCGTTATAGCTGTATAATTATTTTTCACAAAATAATTTTGTAGGTGACTTAAAATCTTGAGAGAACTCATTCACTATCAAATCAGTGAAGCCACGTGATCAACCATAGCGGCAATTTTTCTTACTCAAAATTTAAAAAAAAGTTTGTTTACCTGCATCTACATCACTAAATCAGTTGAATTTGATAATTTTTAAAAACTAATGGCTACCTATATCAGTCTCAGAGCCTTTACCTAAGTTATTGAAGCTTTCATAGTTGTGGTGGTGGTGTGGTGTTTATAATTTTTAACGTAGCTTTAACAATTTTTCAGTCATATCACTATGATGTCTGCAGTGTGGCAGTTTATAAGGATATCAAGCACTGGGGCATCATGCTGCAGACATGTAGCATGATGTCCCACTCAGTCATATTATCCTGACACCAGGCCGACCAGTCCAAACACTAACCTTTTAATGCTGAGCGTCAAGTGAGGCAGTTGTTAGTACCATTTTTGCAAATCTTTGGTATGACTCGACCGGGGATAGAACCCACGACCTCCCACATCCGAGGTGGACACTAACCACTAGGCCACCGGAGCGGTTCTTTCATAGTTGTGATTCTAATTGAGCAAGTACTGAACGATATCAGAGACAGCCATTTTGTCAAATGGAGAATGCAAGACATGTACGCCCTATGTACTTTAAATAGATCAATAGCATCAATAGTGACCACGTGATCTGATGTAATGATCATTCTCACCAATGAATGTAGTATCTAATAAGAGGTATTACCCAAAGGTGGTGCTACGAAAACTCGCTCAAAATGGCTGCTGATTAAAGAGTTGCCAAAAGGCGTTTATATGGGCATCGGGTAAAGTGCCAAAAGGCGCCTGTATGGGACGTCAGTAGAGGGCCAAAAGGCACTTGTATGAAGTAAAGGGTTAACAGCATTACTAGCATGTTTACAAATTCCTGATACATTTTTATAAAATACAATTATACCAATTCTGACTTTATAACAAGAAATCCTTCATGTTTTTGATGTCTCACATGTTTTCTTTGTAATGCTATGTTTAAAGCTTAGTAGTGGAGAAAATGCCACAAAATACATGCATTATTGCACACATACTGTTATCTGACTATTAGACATACAACTGGACTTGTACAAAAAAAGTAATGTCTTGTGTATTTTCTTTTGAAGTTTATGTTTAAAAAGTGGCAGTGGAAAAATTCCCAACAAGTGCATGCAGTGTTGCACAGGCAACAACAAAATGAGGTGCAATAGACAATAACATGCCTAGTACACCAACAAGAGTCCCTAAAAGAGAATGATGCTCTACATAAAGCCTGAAAAGAAGTTTCAGGAATCCAGCATAAGACCATTTTTTCTGTTCCTATATTCTTTTTAACTGCCAATTATTCAAATACCTCTAGTATTCTTGAGAAATTGTGATGTAAAATACCAAACAAAATCCACAGTACCAATCAGGTAACATTATTTTACATGTCCAAGCTTAAAAATTTTTAAGTAGAGAGATATGGCGAGCAAATACCTATCCGTATCTGAAATCAAAATTTTTTTCTAAACTTAATTTTGCTTGCCTAAATTTTAATCCCATAGCACATGCTCACATGTGGAATGAAGGTAAAAGTTTTAATGACACAGGATATAGAAAGATGTGGACCTAAATTGGTAAGCCAAATCTAAAGCATCAACTGTCATACTACTAAAACAGTTTCCTACAAGTAGTCACTCCACATATTATCATGCAAAGTGGTTCTTTTGAATACATTTATATGCCTAAAAGAGACTTTACTTGGGCTGGTTGTTTTGAATGTTTATGTAATCACTGAACACAAAATATATACATACAGTTGAATACACATTTTGAAAACATCAATATTTTCTTTTCTACTAATTTGGAAATCAAATTTTTCTTAAATATTGACTAATTTAAAATCACTTCCATCATATTCAAGTTATCAAGCAGGATACAATGAATGCTACAGAAATTTTAAGATTTACATTACTAATTACTGTGTTTTTGTTCTTCATCAAATAAACACTGGTGAACTTGTATCAACTGGGAATAAACCAATGTTTTGCAGACCTTCTACAGTCACTGGGATTTTTCTACTGCAAGTTTGAAAAACATTTCATGATCAATCTCAAAACTCCTTTTCACAGGATCAAAACACCCTTCAAGCTCACTCTGGCCTAATCAAAATACCCTCTGAACTCACAATGGCCTATTCAAAACACCCTTCAAACTCACTCTAGCCTAATCAAAACACCCTTCAAACTCACTCTGGCCTAATCAAAACACCCTTCAAGTTCACTCTGGCCTAATCAAAACACCCTTCAAGCTCACTCTGACCTAATCAAAACACCTTTCAAACACACTCTGGCCTAATCAAAACACCCTTCAAGCTCACTCTGGCCTAATCAAAACCCCCTTCAAGCTTACTCTGGCCTAATCAAAACACCTTTCAAACACACTGGCCTAATCAAAACACCCTTCAAACTCACTCTAGCCTAATCAAAACACCCTTAAAACACACACCTTTCAAGCTCACTCTAGCCTAATCAAAACACCCTTAAAACACACACCTTTCAAGCTCACTCTAGCCTAATCAAAACACCCTTCAAGCTAACTCTGGTCTAATCAAAACACCTTTCAAATTCACTCTGACCTAATAAAAACACCCTTCATGCCCACTCTGGCCTAAGCCTAAGCCGAATCAAAACACCTTTCAAACTCACTCTGGCCTAAACAAAACACCCTTTAAACCCACACGTTTCAAGCTCACTCTAGCCTAATCAATACACCCTTCAAGTTCACTCTGGCTTAATCAAAACAACTTTCAAACTCACATTGGCCTAATCAAAACACCCTTTAAACCCACACCTTTCAAGCTCACAATAGCCTAATCAAAACACCATTCAAGCTCACTCTAGCCTAATCAAAACACACTTTAAAACCACACCTTTCAAGCTCACTCTAGCCTAATCAAACCACACTTTAAAACCACACCTTTCAAGCTCACAATAGCCTAATCAAAACACCCTTCAAGCTCACTCTAGCCTAATCAAAATACCCTTTAAACCCACACCCTTCAAGCTCACTGTGGCCTAATGAAAACACCCTTCACTCACTCTGGCCTAATGAAAACACCCTTCAAAACCACTCTGGACTAATCAAAACACCTTGCAAACTCACTCTGGCCTAATCAACACACCTTCAAACTCACTCTGGCCTGATCAAAACACTCTTCAAAGTCACTCGGCCTAATCAAAACACTCACCAAAACTCACTCTGGCTAAGTCAAACATAATGATATCACTGATTTCCAAAATGTAGTCATAAGAGAGGCAACTCAATTTCTATATTTATCATTTATCAACTGAGCAACTGATTCGGAGTTAATTATATCATACTGTAATTAGATATTATTTTTGTTTGTACTCATTATTACACTTTTAATCTCTTCAGCTGCTTTGTAAAAGTAATGTAATCCTGAGGAAAACTCAAGTAAAAGGAGGACATAAAATCTGTTAGTATCTGGAAATCAAGTAGTAATCTAACTTCTTTCCAGATGCTAAAAATGGTACAGTTTGTGCCAGTATTTTGTGCATTATCTGAAGCAAGACAAACTGTACAGCTTCACTTCCAGTATTTTGTGGATTACCTAAAAAAATATAAGTTTTTTTTTCTCCAAACTTTTTTCCAATCATGAAAACTGTACAGCTTCACTGCCAATATACTGAGCAATATTTGTACTGAAGCAGTTTTCTGAACTTCTTTCCAAATACAACTGTACAACTTCACTGAAAGTATTTTGTGCTTTGTCTAAAAATTAATTTTTTCTTTCCAAACTTCTTTCTAAACAAAAACAAAGTAAAGCTTCACTTTCCAAAACCATGAGCAATATGTGTACTGAAGTAGTTTTCTAAACTTCTTTCCAAACATAACAAACTCATACATGCCAACCCCTGGCAAGGAAAAAGCATAATCCAAGTGGACAAAAGAAGTAATCTGAGCAGAAAAAGCATAATCCACATATAACATAATAAAATTCAATGCACATATGTACAAAACACATGTATATTTAGACATCAGTAAGCATCCATTTGAACAAAGTACCAAAGTTGTATTCTACCACTTGTTGTAGTCAGTGTTCTATTAAAAGCTTGGTAGATCTTCACTGCAAGTATTTTGTGCATTATCTGATACCTGAAAGTGCACTGCAAATTCTTTGTCATTGCCTCTGACCATGTACCTCATGTCATGGACAGAAAATCACTGAAATTGTTGCAATGTCATGATCCACTTGCTTGCTAAATTTAGCAAACTCTACAATTTCACTAATGTAAAGGACATATTGTACATCAGAGCAGGACTATTTTTAGTTACGACCAACTATAACCTGGAATAAATGTTTTTTTTTTAAGTCTTATAAAAACCTTCCAAAATTCATATGAGAATAGCAAATTAGTGCTGACACATGGATGGATGACAGACAACAGACCATTGCATAAGCTCTTCTGTTAATAAATATATGGTGCTAATAACCAGATTGAACAAGCAACCAATAAGACAATATATTGTTTTTATCCACATCATTTCAATTAACTCAGTAGCCCATTACCGTATAGCATCATATTCTATAGCCACTGACCTGCTGCAAACTTGGTGATTGGGGCCATCTTGTACTTGTCACGTTTTAATCCAGACCGCTTGGTGGCTGACTTCAAGAAGGAAGCCCTACCCAGGCTTTTGTTGTACTTATCATGGATAACAGAAAAAGACCTCAGTGTGCTATCCTGGCCTGGAGGGTAATATAAAGCATATTTTAATGCATCTCAGAAATGATATGAACTACACTGTTAATCAAATATGAGAATTTGCAACAGTGAATGCATGACAAATATATACGAAGATATGGAAATGTGCACCAATTTCTGTTTCCTGTCAGATATGAAGATCAGATAAAGTATGATAATGCAGACATTTCTAAAATTACACACACTATTATTAGGTATTAAAATATACATTTTGTTAAGAAAGTCTCCAGCTCAGGGCACTCATGTGAGATTTTCAAGGTAACTCACTCTGTGACTGTTAAAAAAAAAATACAAATAGCTCAAGGATTGCCAATCAAACAGTCCAGTATTGAACATATTTTTTTTAATGTCCAGTAAACACACCTTAAATTATATTTCTTCTTCCCTGCTGATATGTGACTTAAACTTGTTTCCTCCAGTTTTAGTTTCATTCAATCTGACCTCTCCCTTGGCTCCAAGAGATCTATGTCAATGAGGGAAAATAAGAACTGTTTACCTTGTGATGCCAGAACGACAAAATCTGGTTCATAAAAAAGGAAAAAGTGAATTTTGGTGAAAGGGCTGGTATGAAATTTTGGTGGGAGAAATGGTATAAAATCAAAGCAAGGCAAAGTGAACCTCAATTATGGGGTGTGTTTAGAGCTTTGACCGACTCAAGCATGACTATTTCACCTGAATCCCTACCATTGCTTGGACTATTGATTGTTTTCTGTCAACATACCTGCACTAAGAATGTTTTGCCCATTGCAACTGTAATGCTTGACCTTAGTAGGTGGTGCAGAATGGCCGGACCTCTCTCGAAGCAGTCTACCCCCTCCATCTGGGAGGTCAAATATCCATACCTTAAAAAAAAAGTTATAAGCGACAATGACTATATTTGAACTGACACAGTATACTATGTGTTTTTCATAACCTTTAAAAAATGTCTTGAAGTTGCTATTCACTGTGTGTTACTATTCAGTACACTGTGTGTTGCTATATCAATGCAGTTAAATAAAAATAAGGTCCAAATCTCAGAGAAAAATTTGTACTATTAATATGTTGAACTTATTGACATTATATCCATTGATCATGTACAGAATAAATGATGATAAACTATACTTATGACTAGGGGCTTCCGGTCACCCCCTAATAATGACGAGTTCTTTTTCTACAAATTAAAGAGCTCCAACGAGTCAAAGACAGAAAAAATTGTCTGCATTTGTTTTGCAAAAAGTTGTGTTCACAATGTTTACTTCCATAGTATTCCAATGAATTTATATGAACATCAAATAACTTTGTTCAATTTTAAATCAAGTAACCTCTAACAAGGTTGACAGAAATGCAACTTATATTCTGTTAGAAAAATGTGTACAATGGTATACTTCTCAGACTTTTCAAGAATAAGTATAAGTATTACAGACTGTACAAGATTATTAGTATTATCATTAATATTATTATTATTATTATTATTATTATTATTATTATTATTATTATTATTATTATTATTATTATTTGTCCATGGGAAATGTCAAGGATTTATTTACTCTGTATCCATCAAACGAAACTGCACCCATCAAATGTTTACATAAAGAGTCAGTCTTCTGACTAAATGGAATTTTCAGGAATCCATGAAATTTCCATTTCTTCTCTCCTTTTATTGAGAAACTCCATCAAATCTGGTAACAGATATTTTTTAAAATGTGTGTGTCAAAATATCCATAAGATACTTGTTAATGCAGTACAAACTTGTTAGCGGTATACTTTGACAAGAAACCAAGTATTATGGATAGAAAATCTCTGAACTTGTCTCAAAGTCAATAGGAACCCATTATTATGGATAGAAAATCACTTAAGTAGACTCAATGTGAACAGAAACCCTGTATATTAGATAAAACAAGCATTGAAATAGACTCATTGTTAACAGCAACCTGGTATTATGGATAGAAAATCACTGAAGTAGACTCAATGTCAAGATATATCAACATGCAATGTTTATTTAAATCTATCAAAAAGAAAAACTCAAATTTATCCAAGTGACATTATTGAAGGTATTCATCAAATATCGCCACAAACAAGGTTCTACAAAATCCATTCGCATTAGTTTTTTTCTCTCTCACATGCCTGTAAGTTGAAACCTTAGTCTAAAGACCTGTGATCTAAACATCAATGTCACACTGCTGACTAACAACTTGTTTGTTTGGAAGGCATTCAAATAACACAGTGGTACAATAATGCATACTATAACCTTTGACTTCATCTCAAGATCAATTAGTTATGATTTTCAAAACAAAAGTGAAGATATGCTAGTGGTCAGATCTACACCAATTTCCTTCTGAAATAACACAGCAAAACCTGCCATGAGTGATATCTGCTATAAGCGACTACCTTTGTTTCAGCCCACAATCATAATACATGGATTGATTTTATTATATAAATGCTCTGTTGTGAGTGACCAGTTGCTGAACACAACCAGTGACCTTAATGTCTTGTCGAAATATAAACAACTGCATCACAAAAACAAGGATATCCATATCCGATGGCAAATCTACACCATTTGTCAAATAATAGAATTTGGTTGCTAAAGTTGTTTAAACAATCAAATTTTACCAAACTTTGTTCAGCATTCTTTTAAAATCCATTTAAAGGTTTTGGTACCACTTAGGAACAAATGCCATATCTAAATGAGTACTGGTATTATTAAAAACCTTTAATGCATGGATGCTTCAAGTTAAATTTGATGGAATCCTGTTAATACATGGATATTTTCAGCCATACCTGCATAAATCCTGCTGAGTTAATGCATGTTAACTGTGGCATTATTGTGTAGATGCTTTCAATACAATATCTATAAAACTTTTAAGCTATAATCTTCACAGGTCTTGCTAGGATTTTAAAACTAGGAGTCCAGGACTCATAAGTTGGTAAAAATAGTCCCACTAGCAAAAGTTGCAGTCCTACCAGCAAAAGTTGCAGTCCCCACTAAGCCGGAAATTACGTACTTTTTTACACTTTTTCACGGTCGCACCCAAACTATAAGTGATAGCAACTTTAGCAGAGTTCTGAATCTCAATAAAATCCTCATCATTTTCCGTTTAACTACAAAACACTGGTCTAAATTTGCAAATGGCATATTGTCCAAGTTTCTAGATTTTGAGTTAGCATGCATTATTTTTACGGCAACAACCGGAAATGAAATCAAAAACTGATTGTGCTGGGCTTCGCCAATGTCACAAATTGCAATTATGTTTACATACTGGTGAGAAAATATACTATCTGGCCATATTTTTGGCTAAAACATTTTTGGAAGATAAAAACTGTATATAGTCTTGAGTATGGAGTCGAGAAATTCAAAGGCACCATGACAGGAAGTTGCAAACTTGGATATAAAAATGCACTGGAATCAATTGTTACATAAACAAATCATTATGTCATATTCACAAACCACCCTAACAGTTAATTGTTATGTCATAATCCACGTATGCTGATATCTGGCCTTGATACTGTATGCTGTAATATAATCAAACTAGCCAGGATACTGACTAGCTACAATCAACCAACTCTGAGGGTGGAAACGTGAAATGACTACAGTCAACCACCAGACAGCAATAAAAAAATAAAATATAAAATAAAATAAAACCCCAGAAAAATAGTTTTGCTGCAGCTTAAATGAAAAATGATTATCTCTGAAGCACTGATATATACTAAGGATTTTTTTTAAAAACTTGTGTCAATGTTCTACAATTCATTTGATGCTGCAGCAATAACCAATTGGTATTTGTTTTGTCCTTCAAAGAAAGCCTTTAGCGGTGCCTTCAATAACACATTCACCTTCATCAAGGCAAACCAGCGACCTTTGATCGAAGAAGTCAGCAACAAACTAAAATAAAAGCATTGCTTCAGTTTTCATAGTGATTAGAACATATTTATTTTGCTGCAAAAGTTTCGTCCTTGCAACAAAAAATGTGTGTAAGGAGGACTCCTGTGTGGATAATTTTCTGCGTCCCAAATAAAAAATTTGCATCCAAATACACATAATTAAGCGTTTCCAAGATCTCTGATCTTCCATAATTTGATTTACCAATGGTGGCCATTTTTAATCACAGATGGGCATTATTTGCATAGAATGAAAAGTACTTCGTGTCAGGATGCTTCTATTAAACTAGCTTCAAATAATGTTCAGTACTTCCTAAAAAAAAGTCCTTTTAATGTCTGATTTTTTTTTATAACAGCAGACATTTTCTAACTTGTCTAAACCTTTTGAGCAACAAGAAATCTAAGTGAACAAAAAACAGAGCATGAAAAGTGTAATCCACATATCAAATGTCTGAATCACAGGAAAATGTATGAAAAATATACATTTATTTTCTTTACTAACACGAATTTACATCTGGTTTAAATTGATTATTGGATCATACAAGGATTCAAGCAAAAAATATGCATAACAAATGCACCATACTTTATCTAGCATACTGGTCTGTTTGTCCTCTGACCCACCTGGGCTTAATGTCCCATTCAAACACAGACTGGTCTGAATGCCAAGTGTATCATACAAAACTAGCAAATGGGCTTAATCAGGAGTGTAAAGGCATCCTGGAAATGTTTATTTTAAGCTTAAAATGATTGGCAAGTGAGATAATCTCAAAATGGTGAAAGATAATCTGAAAAGCCAACATTGTGTTTAATGGCATCCTGTTTATACATGCCACTAAACAATATAGGAAATAGACCCCAATCAAAATTTTCAACCTGTTTTTACATGCCATTAACAGGCTAGAAAATAGGCCCCAAACAAATTTTCATCCTGTGTTTACATGCCATTAAATAGCCCCCCCCCGATTTTCATCCTGGTTGATATGCCATTAAACAGGCTAAAAAATAGGTTACCCCCAAAATGTTTCAACCTATTTAAACATGCCATTAAGAAGGCTAGAAGAAAGGCCACAAACAAAGATTTTCATTTTGGTGGGGCATGCTATTTAAATTTCTCCTCATTGGAAATTATATATCTCAACATGCTAGGAAAATAGGCCCAAAAAAAAAATTTTCATCCTAGCTAGACATATCGTTAAAGTTGATCCTCAAAACAACAATTTCTCAGCTAATGGGCAATACAAAAAGGCATGCCATCATCATGCCATTAACATTTCTTGTCATGGTCAACCCTAAAAACATTATCTTAGCTAAGAAGCTAAGATTCAACAAAACATTCTTATGTATCAAGAGAAACTAAAGTTCTTTCTGGTGAAGAACATAACCTTCCACTCCTTGTACATCACTTCTCATGCAATAGTTCTTAAAATTTATAATAATTTCTCAATACAGTATTTACTGGCCCGGAAATTTGTGTTACTTGTCCAAGTTATCAAAAAAAAAAATACTTGTTTGGGCTCACTACCTTTAAAGAATTGTCTCCTCCTGATGTAACCATAAGTGGTTCATTCTGCAGACAGGCCATTCCACTGATAGTGGCATGGTGAGATTCTCTCATCTGACATCGCAATTTTTTCTCTTCTAAATCCCAGACTGCAATGTGCCCTGCTGAGCTACCCGAAACCATGATAGGGTGGCCATCTGAATTGATAAATTCATATAAGTGTTCAGCCAAAGTTTTCTGATCATTTTATAATGGACATGGAAAACAGTTGTAACATGCATCACACAATATTTAAGGCAACTTTTAATATCAGTTTTACATAAGAAGCAGTGTCTGTTTTATTCTCTGAAAAAAAAACTTATAATTAGTACTGTGCTAATAGGGAATCAAATATGTCAATGAAATTCATGAGGAAAACACACCTCCTGATTTACAATATGTTATTTTTCATGGTTACCAATTTCTTGACATCATAGTTTCTATAGAAAAGAATTTAAAGACCCAACAATCATCCTTCTGTGGAAATAACATTATCCAGTCCCTATCAATGAATTTAAGTAGTTAGTAAAATGTGACTTTTGTTTTACAAAACCATGAAAATTTATGCCCACAAAAGTACATGACTACACTGAAATTCTAAACTATGGGACAGAAGTAGGAATGAACTTTGCAATAAGTTGTGATATAAATGTGTTCACATAAATATGATAAAGCACTTTAAAAAAGCTGATACAAGGGTTATTCAGACGATTCACCTATAAACAGCATTAGGAAGGCATCAATTACAAATACTTACTCTGAACCTTCTATTCCTTCAGAGAAAATAATAAAAGTTACAGTTTACCAAAATAGGAAGAAAATTCTTCAAAACTTTCTATTGGTTGTAAATATATTCATTTGCTCTGCACTCTTTTCTTTTTCATCCATACTGTGCTTCTTCTAAAGGTCAATATGGCTACTCACAAACAAGCATTTACCCCTATGTATATGTATGTGAGAGAATGAGTAATACACCACAAAAGGATCAGGACTGTAAAGAACACATTTAAGTAAAGAATACATTTAAGTAAAGAATACATTTAAGTAAAGAATACATTTAAGTAAAGAATACATTTGAGTAAAGAATACATTTGAGTAAAGAATACATTTAAGTGAAGAAATGAATCACTAGAATGATCTAAAACAAAAGACTGTGGCCAAATGTAAGAGCAAAGGGGTACCTACTTGTTTGACTTGTAAGTGCTTGTACATTAATAATAAGTGAATATTACTACTGTGCACGGAGAAAAAAATGAACAAAGCCCAGAATGTCAGCAACCA
This sequence comes from Potamilus streckersoni, assembly GCA_016746295.1. Lineage (NCBI taxonomy): Eukaryota > Metazoa > Mollusca > Bivalvia > Unionida > Unionidae > Potamilus > Potamilus streckersoni. The sequence goes on along the minus strand of JAEAOA010000316.1, from coordinate 677,534 downwards.
AAACTCTTTTGTGTATATTTCAATAGAAATACTTAATTTGATATCATTATTCCTAATTGTGATGACTGGTCTGAAATATTGATATTCTCCAGCAATAACTGGTTTCTGTGGTGGACATATTGAATATAAATTCGGTACAATTTTCAACAAGGCATCATAAAAAGTCTTCTGGTGGGAACACCACACTGTTATGTCTTTGTTTTGGAGAAGCAACGATAACAAGATTTTCAAGATGGATGTCATGGTGGCTATATCAAACATCAGACTGACAATTTTCTATTTAATCAAAGATTGTAAAAAGTTTTTGGATGAAAGCATAATGTTGATATGACCAGCCATCCTGAAGTTGTGACAAAAGTGATAACTAAGATTTTTAAGATTGCTGTTATGAAAACCATACTGGACATGAGATCTACACCATTTTAACTTTTGGACCAACTATACATCAGAATAAGTCTGGTGAAAATATTATTTTTCATTCAAAAGCATTAGTAATAACAAGATTTTCAAGATGAATACAGTGGTGGTCATATTGAGAAACAAATCTGCTACATTTTAACACCAAGTAGCTATTTCTTTGAAACTTACTGCATCAGTTTTAGTTATGTGCTATAAATCGCTGTTAACTAAGAACTAGTCTTTAGTTTTCTCTGTTTCATGTACTAAAGAAATTCATGAAACACATGAGTAATGATAATAAATGTTGCATGCTAAATAGATTCAGTGCCAATTTCATCGCTTATACATATTCTGGTTATGTTTCAAGAATGTAAACTGAAGTAATTTTGCCATATTATGCATGCCTGATACATGCACTGCAAAATTAATGCTAACAAAAAGGACACAAAAATCATCTCCCAATTTTGTCAGAGTTAAAATATCTTATATATTTAGCATAAAACTGACCTTAAAACATTTATGCAAAAAAGAAACTAAATTTTAGCAACATTTGAGTAAAATGAATGCATATAGCCTTTGCCTCTTTAAAACAAATACTTCACTTTATGATGCAGGTTACGGCTGTGCGCCCAGAAAAAGTGCTAACATTTTCTTTCATATATATAAGAGGAAAAATATTCATTTGAAAATGGAGATAAAAATAAGCTCTAACGGTCAAATAAAATATTTAAAAATTATGTATTATTCTCCTAATGTTAGCAACATTCTTTATAACTCTGCATTCAAAATGAATATATTTCCCAAAATAATGGGCCCAGTCCATATTCCAAATAACTTGAGATAAAAAAGACTATTATCTAATCCTACCTGTCCTGAAGGAGAGAGCAGTGACTGGTCCCCAATCCTGCTGAAACCGTGTGATAGTCTCATCATATCTCAGATTGTGCAGCACAATCCATCCTGACCTCAGACCAATAGCCACTACATCAACAGCAGGAGCCTGGAAAAAAACAGCATATACCCAATGAAAATAAGAATCAATCTGCATATATTTCTGGCATTAAACTGCATAAAATAAGACAGAAAGTCATAAGGAGCAATAAGACCAAAAAACACATTACAGTATGTATGATCTTATCCCATAAATTTTTCCCACAAAAATCTATGATAAAAAAATAAAAGGAATTCTGAGCAAACAGCATACATTTAAGTATTAGATATCTCAGTCAAAGTGATCTAGAAATTGTAAGGAAGAAAGCTAATTTAATTGATAATTGTCAACATTCATTCTCATCTGATCTACCAATTCAGAACAAATTTTGTGGTTCCAAAGTTACAATCAAATTAATGAGATCCTACAGTCATCAACAGTCATTAAAACACAGCTGTCATCAGTTTTTGTAGGTTATAATACATACACTTGGGCCAAAGCTTTCATATAACATTCGTTGTCTGAAATTTTCTTATAAAGGAGAGGTCCCTAACTCCTTCCTCCAGCTTGGTGAGGAATCATGAATGGGGAAGGCAAGAAAATGATGGCTAATGATAGCTGAAGGTTAAAAGATGCCTTTCACAACTTTAATTTCTTTAATATTAGGTATATTCACATCTAATTTAAAAGTCAATAATGACTTTACATCACATCTTTGACAACAAAAATATATCAAGCATCCATATACATAACTCATCCCTTATTAAGCAAGAAATTTTTCTTTAATTCTTTAAAAGGACTGACAAAGAATATTTTTGTGCAAAATTAGTTATTTAAAACTATTTATTTGAAAAAGTGCAGTCCAGAAAAATACATTAGGAATCTATGTTACAAATTTATTCAACAGAATACTAAAATTGGTTATGAACAGCACTGTTACATCATTTATATATTTCCAAAACATATTAACAAAATCTCAAAAATTAAATATCATAAAGTCAGTGCAGCATAAAAAGTACAGTAATCCCTCTTGATACTGCTGTCCATGGGAAACATAAATATGACCCATGTTATAACTGAAAGAGAGGTATTTTGTTACACAACTTAAAGGTCTTACAATATGCAACAGAAAAAAGCAAAACCAACAGGTTTAGTAAAATTCAACAAACAATTTATTTCCAAAAAATACAAAGTGAAAATGTAAGAAAAATTTACTTGCATTGTTAATAAAATCCCAAATAATCCTAAATGTCTTATCACAAGTCAAAAAGTGTTGAATGTTCCAAATGAAACCCAATGGTCTTGAATGTGTTGATGTATAAAAGTCTTGAATGTGCTTATGTGCCAATAGTCTTGATGTACCACGATGATATAATCCAGAATGTCTTTCAATGAGTGCTCAATAATCTCAAAGTGGTGTTCTATTTTAAAGAGTCAACGAGCACTTTGTAATTCCAATGAATATTCCTGGTAAGTTATAACTGAACACAACTAAAAATGATTCCACTGACTGATATTAAAACAGGAATGAATAATTTTTTACCCCAACTTATATTTGCATCCCACCAAAACTGAGGGACAGAGCATGAAAATGATGAACATAAGAACGTTAGAGTGATTAAACATAATAAATTCTCTCAAAATACCATTAAATACTAGTAATGCATATTTATAATAAATACTTTTGCATAAAACCCAGTACCCACCTATTTACAATATATACAAATATACAAAATTCAAGTCCAGGAAAGATCTTGAAGTTTCCTTAATCATTGCTTCCATCTGTAGAAACAGTGAATGGGCAATTCCGCATTCTTTCAGCTACTTTTAATGTAGTATTGGCCACTATTTCTTTAATAACAGCAGTTCCTTTTGCTCTACCACAATTATGTTTAGTGACTCTGACACTGTTTAGCAATGTCAGAGTCACTATACATAATTTTAAAATTGTATCTACTAATATAACTTTAGCTCTAATTACATTAGACTTAGGCATAGACGATGAAGTCACACTAGATCCAGCCTAGAAAAAAAAATTCAACAATTTTCTTAAAGTGTTTCACTTCTTTTTCAAGGTTGGAATGCCTTTTTCCTGAAACATATCTGTGTATATCAAAGATTCCGCCAACATTACTGAAAATTCACAATTGCAGATGTTGCAGAAAGCATTTGTGTTTGCATTTTTCCTGGCTTCAAGAATTCATACTCATCAGGGTATTCTTTATAAAAACATTCTTTTGATGTAAGTTTTGAATCACATTTTTCAATATCCAATTGCTTTTTAAAAACCATGAAGTTTCTGTCCAGAATCATGAAACAATTAATTATAAACTGAACATAAAAGAATCTGTGAATGTAGATTTTTGTATTAGAACCGCCTCAGATCACACATGTTTGCAATGGCTATTTTAAACCATTGTGCATGCACAGATTTAATAATTTCCTGTTCTGGTCAGTGATAGCATAGTTTATGACATGCAGATTTTTAACAACAAATGCGCATTTGTGGGACACAAAGAATCATTTGGGCATTTTGCGGGACTAATATGAAAAATGTGGGATGGTAGGCATATCTGTATATAGGCCTCAATCACAGACAAATGTCAAGCAAACAATATAAATTGAATATACAAAACAGTTTTTAATTCTGTCTGTAGGAACCATAAAAACGACCCATATTAGAACTTAAGGAGCCTTCTCACTCTAATGATATTTACAGAAACCACAACAGTGACCTGTTATAAATGAAGGAGGGACCTTACTCCCTCTTTATAATGTTGTTCATGGGAAAAATAAGTGACCCAAATTATAACTGAAGGATCCTTGCTTCCTCTTTTTAATGCTGTTAAATTATTCAGAGATATAAATCATATTATAATTGGTTCTCGTTACCCAAAAACTAATGATGTTAAACAATTAAAAAAGCAATAATAAGACATAGCCTGAGCAATTTAATCCAATCCATAAATATGCCAGTGTCATATAAGGGCAGCAGTATATTAAGAAACATTTTAGTAAGGGACCAATGTAACACTTATGTCTTCCTACTAGCTCATGCAAAGAATTGCCTGTAAAGCAATTACCTGCTCAAGGACTGTTACTTCTTCATTCCAGCCTATAAACAGATGGACCAGTTTGTCAGACTTAATGTTCCACAGCTGGAGACTACCCTGCTTGCTCCCAAGCAAGATCTTATTGAGATAAGTGCTTGGATGCATGAGAGCGGTCACCTTGAAACTCTCATTGTCAAAATCCATCTCCAGGTACACACCTATGGCATGAAAGGAAAACATGTGATCATATTTACTGAGCTATTAAATAGAATTTATGGAAGTGGACAAAGATTTTCTCAAATGTAAATGCAATCAAGAATAGTACTCTAATTCTAAATTAGGACTATGTGCTAAGAAGCTTGACCTGTCCATATAAACAAAGTAAAATCTCATACACAAATCAGACCAAAGCAATGATATAAACCAAGTTTAGTTTTTCTTATTAACATTACAAAAAATTTTAATTTTTCTTCCTTAAATGAGAAACTATCCCAATCAGTCCCATTGGTGACTATAACTGAGATTTTATAGAACAAGAGTGCCTTAAATAGTACATTGTACACCTGCCAAGTGGTAAATGGTATTATAATAAATACACTTCTTTTATGTAATATCTACTTTCTTTGGGTAGATTTTCATCACAAATAAAAAAAAGAATCCACTGCCCTGTTACCCTGATCATCTTAAAATGAGAGCTGGGAACCAAATGATTTTTAATCAAACAAGTAGATAATTCTGCTGGGAAGCATGACTTTTCTGTCTGGTAGTTCACTAGACAACAAAGCTTTTAGAAAATGTGTCTACCCCTGCTCACTCATGCACTATGTCACTGTCACTAAGTAACACTGCTTAGCAATACTAGAAGGTCACTGTCACCAAATGATATTGCCTGGCAATAATAAACATGTCATTTTCACTATCACTAAGTCACAATGCCCTGCAATATTAAACAGCATGCTCCAAATTCATAACTGGTGTCTTGTCTCGGATGCAAGAAATACACAAAGTTAAATACTGTAAAAGACAGTACTGAAGTCATCTAACCATTTCCTTTTCAATCTTGGTAGCATGACTTCTGACCTACTGTTCCCAAAATCAACATACACCTTCTTTGCTTCAAATGCAAGTTATCTATAACACATTGTTATGGTTTATGAAATAGCTCTCAGTAATTTTGTGCAAGCAGTTTTCTTTCTTGTTACTTCTCAGACCTCTGACCTTTTTAAATCAAAATCAATAGCTGCCTACCTTGTTTCAAATGCAAGCCAGCTACATTTGTTTAGTTAAAGCATGTGCTACAGAACCTAAGTAATTTTGTAGAAACTGTTCTTTTTTTCTTTCAGTGCAGTGAATAGGTTTCTTTCTTGTCACAAATGCAATTCATCCACTATGTCTCATCCAGCAGATATAAAAATAACACTGTTTTTATGTATATCTATGTTATGTGATTCAACTTGGTCAATATTGAGGGTAGAAGTCTACATACTAGTCACATCCTTTTGTGGTTTTTTTTTCATAATAAACAGCATATTAGATAATTAATAATTAATGCTGATGATTTTAGTTTATATTTTAGGATAATTATTACTTGGAGGTAAACATGTTTATTATGTTTGAGTTCTTGATACATATTTAATTTTGACCATTGAACTATATTGTAGCATCTACAAGACAATTTTTTATGCTATAAATTCTGGAGACTGATATATATCAAAGTTTTTGATGCAGTGTGAGTAACAACATATTAAAAACTGTAAAGTTTTCATTTTTGTTGATGTATTTGCTAAGTCTGCTATCTTGTCTTGGCAAAAGAAAAAAAAGGAAACTAAATACAGTTTCTAGCTATTATGCAGGGATATTTAATGAAGTCATCTTGCCCAGAGCAAACTACATGGAGTTATTTCCCTTATTTCACAATTATTTTTTTTCTATGCTTTGCCAGTGTAGCCAATAGGAAGAAATTGCTGGACATTATTAACAGGTCAACATCGTTCAACATATTTTTGCTATGATATTTATATTTTGGGCTGAAGACACTTGCACTCTGTGAATTGGAAGGATGGACATGACTGAAGACACTTGCAATCTGGGAATTGGAAGGATGTACATGACTGAAGACACTTGCACTCTGTGAATTGGAAGGATGGACATGACTGAAGACACTTGCAATCTGTGAATTGGAAGGATGGACATGACTGAAGACACTTGAAATCTGTGAATTGGAAGGATGGACATGACTGAAGACACTTGCAATCTGTGAATTGGAAGGATGGACATGACTGAAGACACTTGCACTCTGGGAATTGGAAGGATGGACATGACTGAATCACTTGCAATCTGTGAATTGGAAGGATGGACATGACTGAAGACACTTGCACTCTGGGAACTGGAAGGATGGACATGACTATTAGCTTCTTTTGTTAATGGCTCTATGCCTTGTGTTGATCTGTTTACTTATATGGAAATCATAAACAAATTTGTATAAAATAGTAACTTTTGAATATACACAATATTATATTATTAATCTACAACTTATCCTTATCTCATGTAACAGAATCTCTGCACATGTTAGATATGGCCTTTATCCATTTCTTTCATCTACATTCAAGACCATCTTGAAGCTGCAAAATGGAAGTTAATGATGTCTGTACATTTGAGAAATTTTCCAATTTTGAGAGCAAAGCGGTTTTCTATACATTATTTTACAAGATACTCATTTTGTTAGGAATTTGAGAAAATATGTTATGTTACTAAATAATAATTCAGATTTCAAAGTACATACCAAAGTCATAATCATGGTGAAAAGTTCATTTCAGATATTAGGATTCAGGATTTTAAAATGACTAATAAATATATTTAGACCAAACAAACATACAGAAGTCTTCTATGATGAGATCACAAGGTAATTATGATCTTACCATGAATCATAACATACTTACAGTCATCATAATTTAAGTTAATATATTAATTATAGTTATGTAAATATCCATAATCACTAGGCATCTAAAAAAGTCCTGGATTTGTTTCATGAATTTGATTTGATTGATATTTAAGGGTAAAATGCTTCATTTTGATAGGATTCAATATGACACAACCTACAATGTGACATTATCGCAACACATAAATTTGTCATCTTTAAAAGATCTCTTAACAGAAATGTGGTGAAGCGTTGTATGTCTTGATATACTGGTTGTATTTCTAGCATGCAAATTAGTCATAGACATGTTATCTCTTCTTATAATTCTCATCCTTGACAAGTTTTGTTTCAAAATTCCAAACAGACTACTGGTTATGTATCTGATTTGTAATCAACCTTCGAGGCCATATCAGACTGCTCCATTTGATCCAATGCAGGTGTCATCTTGGTTAATCAACCTTTGAGGCCATATCAGACTGCTCCATTTGATCCAATGCAGGTCTCATCTTGGTTAATCAAAATTTGAGGCCATATCAGACTGCTCCATTTGATCCAATGCAGGTCAAATCTTGATTAATCAACCTTCGAGGCCATATCAGACTGCTCCATTTGCTCCAATGCAGGTCTCATCTTGGTTAATCAACCATCGAGGCCATATCAGACTGCTTCATTTGATCCAATGCAGGTCTCATCTTGGTTAATCAACCTTTGAGGCCATATCAGACTGCTCCATTTGATCCAATGCTGGTCTCATCTTGGTTAATCAAAATTTGAGGCCACATCAGACTGCTCCATTTGATCATATGCAGGTCTCATCTTGGTTACCATACCAATTGATTTGCACAGCATGAATGCTTTTAAAGCACTTTATTACAAACTTCATGACTTCATTTAAATCTGGATATCACTAAGGTCTTATCATCAAAATAGAAAGAAAGCAGTGCAACTTTCTGCGTGCAAGGAAAATCTTGCCTATAACAAGTAGAAATATGGAAGCAGAGACAACTAACAACTAAATCCTAAATCCTTCACAATGTACTTCCTCTAGATGCAAAACAACTACCACTGACAGAGACACTTGTTCTTGTGAGTGAAAAAAGAAATTATTAAAAACACACCACACTCCTCTTCTAAAATTTCATAAGGAGAGTATACATCATTCTGTTTGAGAACTGCATACATGCCAACCCCCTGGGAAGTATAAGCATTATTATTGTTATTATAAGTGTCAAAAAAGTGCAATTTGGCGTAATCTGTATACATTACAGACAGAATTTCAGCACATAGGAAAAAGATAATTTTTATTACAAACATGGTTCTATAGGTGGCAACAAATTTTATCACAAAAGAGCAAAATTCAAATGGATCAGAACCAGAATACAAACATAAAATTTACTGAAATATTATTTATATTTAACACTCACTTCAAGTAGCCTATGTAACTTTCGCTGAATGATCATGAACTGGAATCCTGCAACAATCATAGTGAGGTGCTGAGCATGTATTACATTACTCTCATATTCATCTTTTCAAGTTTGTAAAGCAGTGTTGATTTGTCCCTTTTCTGTATGGCATGTTTTAAACAGATCCATCTGCCTGAATATTTTCCAATCATATAATATCCACAACTCACACTATAAAGCGTTTTACTTAACATTAAAAATATTGACTGGTTCACTATCATATCAATAAACAAATCTGTTAGGCAAAGTTCACTTTTATTGAAATCCATCTATTTTTCTTGGAAAGGGGTCACAGTTGCCATAAATAGCAAATAAGGAAAGCGATTTTATGCTATTCATATGCAGCAGTCACGTTTTTAAGAATATTCTCAAATTTATACAAGTGGAATTAAAGAGAAGATAATGAAAAAGATAAAAACAACTTTTATTGCTTTCGTTTTACTTTATTTTTTTGATGTAGCAGAAAAGCATATCTCATATACAGTTTAGCAGAAAACATAACTGTGTGGAAAAAGCATAATGATTATGCCAAAAGTGTAATGCTTGGCTTGTATGAATCTTCCCCTTTCTATGCTACTCTTGTTTTTATCCCATAAATACATTCAGTTGAAATTTGTTTCCCATGTACAGTGTAGGTATAGTGCAAATCAGTTAATAGCCCCATTGTGCATGAAGTTTCTCTGTTGTTTTGTATGTACTGCTGTATGGTTTGGATGCCTATACTTTCTGGACAGGTGTGACTAAGCAAATTAGTTCTGAATAGTGGTTACTGGACTTGAAAACAATAGCTGCCAATTTGAATTTAATGTAACATCTTTCACTGCCAGACACACCAGAAGTGTAGCCACTAGACAAGACATGAAGCATCATCAAAACTTTGTTTAAAAAGTGGTTATTAAATGATCGGTAAAGTACTTAAATTATGCATGGTGACCAAATCTGGAATATCTTCTGGACACTGATATAGGTTATCGGTGACTGGACACACAGGTAGGATTAAATATAAAGTACTTATATCATACATGGTGACCAAATCTGGAATGTCTTCTGGACACTGATAGAGGTAGGATTAAATATAAAGTACTTAACCCTTTCATCACTGCAGACCGAAAAACCGGTCAGGGGGCAGTAGGTCTGTAAACACTATGGACCGACTTTCGGTCTGGGGCAGTGTCTTTCTTAAGCGTTTTAGTAACCGACTAAATAACTTTCGGGGTACCTCTAATAACTTCCATCTTGTAATGTAGATGTTATATTTGGATGATCTCGTGAGTTTAGCTTGTATACAACTAGAAATATCGAACAAAGTAGGAACTTTTAACGTGTTTTCCAAATGTTAAAATTTGTATCCATAATGGCGGAGTTTGAACAAATTTCATGAGAGTTATCGGAGGATTTGAATAATTTTGACCTGGTAAATTTGGATGAAAATAAGAGAAGACGTATGGAGAGACAAGGGAATGCACTTGTGGGTGTCAGTGATGACGATGAAGAGGACTTTGAAGGTTTTGAACCAGAAGAATTGTACGTTCCACATGATTTTGTTTGGACAAAGAGATTTGTTTCAGTTTTCTGACAGAGTTGGGCACACCCGAGTGTTAGATGGCTCCAGGTAAGCTCTGGAATATTTTCAAATATTCTATTCAGATGAAGTTTTTGGAAAAATTGTCCGTTTAACGAACTTCAATGCGACGATGGCACGGGCGATATAGGTGTGTGGACAGATCTCATCTTAGAGATCATTTTGGTTCATTTTGTAGGATTTTTTTATATTATGGACACCATGAAAGAAAGACTTGTGTTGCTACTGTGATTATTTACTAGTACATCTAGGGTCAAATGAACAAGTTTTGAGAACTTTCAAAGTTTTCTAAGAGTTAATAAAATATATACTTGTATTTTACCTGTTGTACCTGCATTTTAACAGTTGTAATAGTTATGCACATTTTATTGAATTAGTCATAAAATATGATTTTTAACCTTGATTTTGACACCTAATCCAGCCAGATATCTTTAATATTGGCAAAGTTATGTTGTTTCAAAGTCCACAAGTCATTTTACTTTACAACTCTTACCTAGTGTTGAGGACTCTATGCCTACAAAGTTACTTATTGATGAAAGGGTTAAATCATACATGGTGACCAAATCTGGAATGTCTTCTGGACACTGATATAGGTTATCGGAGACTGGACACACAGGTAGGATTAAATATAAAGTACTTAAATCATACCTGGTGACCAAACTGGAATGTCTTCTGGATACTGATATAGGGATATAGGTATCAGTGACAGGACATACAGGTAGGATTAAATATAAAGTACTTAAATCATACATGGTGACCAAATCTGGAATGTCTTCTGGACACTGATAGAGGTTATTGGTGACTGGACACACAGAATACTTATATCATGCATGGTAATCAAACTGGAATGTCTTCTGGACACGGATACAGGTTATGGGTGACTGGACATACAGGTAGGATTAAATATAAAGTACTTATATCATACATGGTGACCAAATCTGGAATGTCTTCTGGTCACATTGGTAGGCTTAAATATTCACTATAGTGGAGGGGGTGCATATTTCATTCTACCGAAGTTAGTCACATTGTGTTTGGTAATTTGTACACAGCAAGTGTTTGTCGGGAATATTTTTTTATTATTACTGACATAAAATGAATATATTTGCTTGCCACATCTGTCTTGGATGAAGTTACAATTTAAAGAATAAAAAGGCAAAAGACTAATAATTATTTATGACTGTTGAAGAGTAGAACAACATGTGCATGATAATTATAATTTTGTTTTGATTCTTCACCTCTTGTATCAATCAAAATTGATATGGAAGGAATATTGACAGATTATATAATGATTAATTATTTCACCCCTAATATTGATATCTGGAGGGAATTAAATATGGATGCTCAAATGTTTAAATTGAACACACAGGCATGCATTGAGAAAAATAAACCTATTAGCATAAGCCAGGTCAGATGCTTTTTTAATTTCAAATCTTTTATTACTGAATGTAATGGAAATTTTGTGAAAAACTGGAACAGAATTTGAACCCTTTTAGGATGCAATTAAAATGTACTGAAACATTTTGCATTTGGATTGAAGTTCTTTTCAATGTCTTTTGACTAGCATCTAAATTTCTCAAAACACTATCATCCTTATAATAATGACTAAATTACCTTCCGTGTCCACATCCCAGACAATAACATGACTGTCCCTGTCAACAGAGATAAGGTGACGGCCAAATGGTAAGAGAAGATGAACATCACAATCGTGCCCTTCATATGTATGCAAGACCTGGAAAATATAAATCATAAAGAACCAAATATTATTATAATTCCATGTTACAAAAATTACTATTGTATCTACAAGAATGTTTCTAAACACAAGGTGTTTATTACAACAAGGTGTTTGATTCAACATAATAATTAATAAATTTATTTTTGATGTCCTTTGAAATAACTATGGCAAGTGTTACAACAGCAATGGATTTCTTGGAAATAACTACGGCAAGATTTTTAACAGTAAAGGATTTCATTGTAACTTGTTATATACTAAGAAACAGCTATGGCAAGGTTTTGAACAGCAATGGATTTCTTTGTAAATTGTCATATACTAAGATATTCAGTGTTTCATATAACAAGATATTCAATGTTTCCCATTACACTCATTTGTGCATCAAAGATACCCAACTTTTTAACCTGACACTAATTTTAACACCAGGTTGGCTTTATTTTTTCAATACTCAATTTGACACCAAGGGGACTACTGACTATCAGTCTTTCATGATTTCGGGAAACAAATTCAAATGATTTCTTTGCATAAATTCATATACTAAGATATTTTAGTTCATTTAGTTGTAAGCTTTCAACTTTCTATGCATTATAACAATTATTTGCCTGTTTACAAAACAAAGCTTTGAACAGGATTAGATAGAGTGATAAAGTAATGGTTTCAATTGGATCAGATATGGTGATAATAAAATGGGTTCACTGTGCTTGAAAAGAGGATCTTATCATGGTCCAAAGGAAGAGCAAAACACAATTTTTACTGATCCTGTCTAAATTTCATTGACCACTGTACTTTAATATTTCTTCAAATACTCAGTATAGAAAGTGCACATCACATCCTTCATAGCTGCCAACCCTCCAAGCTTGCAATTAGTGAAAATAGGGATAAAAATTAGAGAAACAATCTTCGAGTCCAGGAGTACTATTTGTCAGAACAAATGTTTAACATGGGATCCAGCTGATAAACGTAGATTATGTTCAACAAGAAAACTCACAATGTTTCAGCATTGGTAGCTTGCAGTTCTTCAGTCGATGGCTTAAAATATTCAAGAGCTGAAATCTGCGGAGCTCTAAATTTTCTCAACCTCTATGTGCTTTTTGCTAACAAAGTGCTTTCTCACATCACGGGGGTTCATTACAAAGAAAATTAGTAATATCCTTTCACGAATCACGGGATAGGGGGTTTAACTTGTAACAATGTACACATTAGACCCACACCCCTTGATTCATGGACAGACAGATACTCCTAATTTTCTTTGTAATGCACCCCTGTACTCACATCATCTCTGCCACCATGCTAAATGCTCAAATTTGTGGCACACTGTGCAAAAAGCATGATGTTTATCAGTGTTTGATGGCTGAATGCATGGTCAATTTTTGGTATATTCCAAACCTAACTTTTTGTGCAATACATTTCTTTTTCCTTGGTGGTGAAGATATTTTCAATATCAATGCCGAATGGTAATTCAAATCAGTGTTGTGGTGCATGAGCAGAGCAAAATTCCAGTTAGGCCCCAGTTTCTCTCAAAAGCATTTGTAAAACTACTCTTATACATATAGATAAAAATGCACTAAAATGCTTGCTACAAGGCCAACTGTAACAATCAGTTATAGTTTATACCAACTTCACAACCAGCATTACCGGTCCATTTCGGCAACTGCCAATATGACTTAGTCTAGCACTTAACAAGAAATCAGTTTTTTTAATGATTTAAAATAATTGTGATTTTTCATATGCATGAAATCATTGCATTAGACCAGAGTTTCTGGCTATAACAATGAGCTATATGATATTTTGACAATTAGGATCATTATTCACTTGATGCATGAAAAAACACATTGTAATTTCTGATATGGCCATTCAACCCAACTTGTCAACTGCATGGTTATGGCAGTTACTCAATTAAAACAATAAACACACTGATTATAAATCAATATCATCCCACAGTGACTGCTGTACATTTTAACTGATCCAAGTGATATATCTGAGCTAACATTTTAGTGTCTGTATGCAAATCTATTGATGTCAGATTCAGCATTACCTTAGAAACCTTGGTTAAAATAATCTCCCTACAGACTACTGTCTTTTGGTAAATTCCAAATTTCTTTTTTTGAAGGCAATTTTAATCATTCATGTCAATTTAAGCCTGTTTAATCTGTTGACCAGTGTCATAAAATCCTTTGGCAATTTACCTGTTTATTCTGTTTGAATGCCCTCACTACCTTTCCACAACCTGTGTATACAAAGCTACCATCCACTACCAAGCATGAGATTTCTTCTGGATGAGAATCACCTGAAATAATTATATTTAAATTTTATGATTTTCTTCATTGAAACATTTTTAAAAGGTATGTAATTTCCCAAATTTTTTATTTCTTTACAAAATTATTTTTACCAATACTTACAATTAATCTTTGGATTTGTTTTTTAATTTGGCATTGTTCAAAATATAAAAGAAGTCATGTGCTTGTAAAAAAAGGTCCAAAACCTTAAATCCAACAGTACTGGCTCAAGCTTTAAAATTAAATTACAAAAAGGAGTTGAAGATAAAGGGTAGAAAAAAAAGAGAAATTGTTTGCAATGGTGTCTTTTGTAACAGCTCCAAATGTATAACAAATAGTTTTATTCGTTTAGACCAGCTTGATGTATGTCGATATTAGCACATACTAATTTACAAAGACTGTTAAATACAGTATTAAAAGATACATTTTTAGCTCTTTTATAATCAAACAAACTACAAAATTGCCCACAAATCATGTCTATTAAATGATAAATTTTATATAACCTTTTTTCCTTTGTTACTATCTATTGGAATCTTGAAACAAGTTTATGAAATAAAATACTGTTATATCACCGAAATATAATTATAATATACTCAAGAATACATACAGCATATTGTAAATATCCAACCACCAAGAACATCACAAATTTCATTATAAATCAAATACTTACTAACACTGACAATGCCAAGTCTTGAACACTGAAATTGAACATAAAAATTATTCAAATGGTATTAAAGACTTAGACTAATTTTATAATAAATAGGTGAGAAATATGCTTATGCAATATACCTGAATTTATGTTTTATAACTTAAAGTAATGGCCCCCCCATTTCAAATCCTTTATTTTTTAAAATGTTCAGAAAGCTAGTTTCAGTTACAAATATCGAAATGAGATTCAATTTAAAAATATTTAAAGCTTGAAAGGTAAATTTGCAATATTAAAATTGATTGAGAGAATCTTACCTCGATTTCACCAGAGTACTGACAAACTTTCCCACTTCCCTCTCACAAATGTTTAATTTTGAACACCAGGTACAGATTTACAAAGAACTAAATTTAGATGTGGTTAAGTTGGTATCCAGCGTATATACAGTTGTAAAAAAAAATCATGCGTGGTGTGCAGTGATGCCTTAAAATCTGAAGAAATAAAAAGGACGATTTTTGGGATGAATATCTCAAGAAATATCTTAGACATTGAAAATCTGAGCTCTGATTCAGATTTCACAGGTCACAAATATGTAGTATTTAATGTTCAGCCCTATATTTATATAATAAACAAGGTACAAGCATCTGAAAACGTACAATATTAATCCAATGAATTGCAAATTCATAAATAAAAACTTGCTTAATTGGAATCTCAGTTTTGTCCTAAAATTTTGCATGAGGCCATCATTTGTATAGATGAACACCCGTACAAAATTCCATGGAAATCGGAGATTGCTGACCTCTGGGTGATATGGTATGAACTGACCCAAGAACCAACAAAAATTAACAAACAAAAATACTGAATAGAATTCATGAATTACAATCATAAGGTAACTGATCTCACCTGGTGCAGACACTCTAGTTTTTTTCTATTGATATGATATAGTCCTGTGCCACATCTAAGCTAGGACCAGATGACTGACCACCCAGGACCACTTACCTCCAATAAAAAGGTTGACCTAAATTTTCTGAGTCAATCATACTAGGGAGTTTAGGAAGTCAGCCATCTTCAATATAAACTCAATAGTTATCATTATAAATATTTCATAAAAAATGGTTTCATTTTAAGTACTGTTTTACTATAAAACTCATTAGTAGCTAAATTATATACAGATTATGTCAAATTAATAGAATATTATAAAAAAATCTGTAATTAGAAAAGAAAGGAACATATCAACATAGAATTCATCAAAAGGTATAGCAGGCAGCTTGATTGCACTTCACTGGCTTCAAATAATGGCATTAATTGATGAAGGTAATTTACCAGTGCATTATATACTTCAGTAATGAACAAAATAACAAGAGATTAGGTTAATTGGTACCCACTATATTACATATCAGAAAAAGATTAAATTTAATTAATTATATTAATAATATCTATCAAGCAAAATTAAAAGTAATTAAATATTTTGAAAGCATCAGTGTCTTTTCTAAACAAATATATCCAAGTTATTTTAATTAACATCAAAGTGCTGATCACAGTTAACTAAATCTTTAATCAACTCCTTCACAGAGATGTCTCCATTTGCAAATTCTGCCCATGCCTGATGGATACATTGATGCAACTGCCTGTATGTTTTGTGCTGTTGAAGCATTATGATGCCATTTGACAAAAACTCATAATGGCTTTATCGTACAGCAGATGCACCATCTTGTGGAAGTTGAGACTGGCACTGTTGGTGGCTAAATGCAATCTATGGTGTCAGCCTTCCACAACATCATTTGTACGAAAAGGATGTTCATACAAAATCCAAGATTAAATGCTGAAGACTGGATTGTGGAACCATTGAGTGTTTATTTAATCCATTAAATGATGCAATGGTGCCCAAACATCTTTACTTTCCATCTGTTCAAAAATTGGCTAGATCCAATCTGAAGGTTGATCTGGTAGTGCCATCTAATTTCAAACAAAGTTATATGTTTTCTTTTTCAGCATATAAGCAGGAACAAGCCCAAATTCTCAAATCTTCCTAAAGACCGCATTCTGCCAATGGAACAGACATCAAAGTAATTTAAGATCATCAAAAATATGTGTTTGGCTGAAACTGACATCGCCTGTTCAAAATATGTTATCATTTAACTTGCAAGTAACCAAAATTATCCATGATCCACTGAATAATTCATGGAATGATTTATGAACTACACTGAATGCGACATCCACAAACCAATTCTTTGCTGTCTTCAGTAATCTGCTCTGTCATTTCAAGGTAAATAGTGTATTTTCTATCATTACCTTCAATGTCTCCAAATAATAAGTGTTTGGGGATGGCATCATTGATGATTTTGAAATGCAAATCCTATGGATGGTGATCATTCTTACCAGTATTTGAAGCCAAATGAACAGGAGCTGGCATCAAAACAGGTTACACAAGTGGAAGGTTCACTTATGACTTCATCCACAATTCTGCCTGCAGCTACATTTGGTTGTCTATGAGCCCTTTTATTACATTCTGCATATACAGCAGGCAAAACATCAGCCCCAAGCTTTAATGAACATACATGACAAGTGATTCCAACAGTGAAGAATTGTAAACATGCTGGGTGACCCTTGCCGCTGGGCACTATTTCTTTTCAGTATGCTACTCCTTCTTGCTTAGCTTTATCAGAACATGAATATCCAACTGTGTACCATTCACTATCTTCCTGGTTGCTTTATATTCTACTTCCATTCCGTGCTGTGACTTGATTCCTCAATAACAGATTCATTATAACTGGTGCTTGATTATCAAATAAAGGATCTTGATCAGAACTGTTTGGAGCTGAAGCTTCCATTGCAGATGGTTGAAAATCCATACCTTATGGTTGCTGAATGGATGTTACCAAACCTGACAGTTGTAGAATAAAATGTCCTCAATCCTGATCTTACAAATCAAATGATCCTCTTGAACTTTGAAACTGAGATTGTCAGACTGTTATATCTACACTACATTCCAAACAGTACCATACAAATTCTTCTTGCTTCATAAATTTTCTGTACTCATCATGAGAGATTCATGTGTTCTATGACACCACCTACTACAAATCTGCCAACCCTCTAGGCTCACAAATTTGTGAAAAGTATACAAATTAGTGAATTTTGAAAGCAATTAGTGAAAAATTTGACACTAACTCCATCCACTTCAATGGTCAGTATTGCATTACATGAAAATCCAAAATAAAAATAAAACATATTATTTATACTGCTTACATGTGCTACTTTATTTGCAGCCATTTTTTAACTGCAGTGTAGCTTAATTACAAAATGGTATTAATCCAGAAGATGAAACGTAGAATGGTGAATAATTAGTGGTGTCGGTACATGCACAGAAATCTGTGAACTCGAGCAAATTGAAATTCATACTAATTTTTCAATCTAAAAAATTACAACTCAAAAAAGCTGTCGTCGTATAGTTTCCCAGCCTCTATGTGCTTTTTGCTACCAATATGCTTACTCACATCATCTATGTCACCATGCTCAATGCTAAAATCTGTGGAACACTGTGTAAGCTTGATGCATATCAGAATTTGATGCTTAATGCATAGCCAATTTTTGGTTTAATCCAAATAAAACTTCACTCTTTGTGCAACAGATTTCCTTTTCCTTGGTAGCGAAAACACTTTCAGTAATTCAAATTAGTTCTGGCAGTGCAAATGTGGGTAGGTCCCAGTTTCAAAAGCATTTGTAAATCTATTCTTTATATATATATATCAGCTATAGTTCTACTAATGTAGCGACTAGCAGTACCAGACCGTTTCAGCAACTGCCGATATTACAACTAGCACTTAACAGGAAAATTTAAAATAATTGAGAATTGGGGAAAGAAGGAAGCTTTAGTGTCACCTTCAATAACAAATGCACCTTTATCAAAGCAAGCAGGCACCCTTTGATCAAAAAAGTCAGCAACAAACTAAAATAAAAGCATTGCTTTAGTTTAAATAGAGATTAGAACAATTATTTTTCCGCAAAACTTTCCTCTTTGCAACAAGAATGTGCATACGGAGGACTCCTCTGTGGGTGATTTTCTGCATCCCAAATAAAAAGTTTGCATATAAAGATGCATAATTGTTTTTATGATCTTGGGGATATTGAGATTTTTTTGTATGCAGCATGAATCCATGAATTGGTGTAGAAAGTATTGAAATTTATGCCCAAATCAAGAGGTTTGGCAGCTATACTACTACATTCATCACACAACAGAACTTTCTGGCATTCTCCAATTCTTCAATCAAAGTTCAAACAAATATAAATTATTAGTCTTATCCACGGTAGAATTTTTAAATTTTGTTACAACATATTGAATATTTTTCTTTTTATACCAAAATAACAATAACATAATACTTCAATATTTTAAAATGTTATGTTCTCTTCTCATTTTTTAATCAAGTATAAAGCCAATACTTGAAACCAAGCTACCTGCAAAGTCTGGGGAACACTATAGAGTTTATTTTTTTAAATGAGCCATAAAAATCTATACACAGTGTAATACATCAGATCAGATCAGATTTACCTACTGTATGAATAGAGTGGAAACATGATAACCAATTATCTGTTACTAATAAAACAAAATTTGTTTTACTGAAAGTTGAATACCAATTAATCTCTCATATTCAGTACAGGACTGCCAAAATGTAATGCACTGGTACATTACATTTATCTGCTAAATCCAATACCTTAAGTCAGTGAAGTGAAACAATGCTGCCTGCTATACCTTTCCATGAATTCTCTATTTAACCTTTCATCACTAAGTAACTTTGTAGGCATAGAGTCTTCAACACTAAGTAACTTTGGAGTTGGAAAGCAAAATGACTTGTTGATTTTGAAACAACAAAACTTTGCCAATATTAAAGATATCTGGCTGGATTAGGTGTCAAAATCAAGGTTATAAATCAAATTTTAGGACTAATTCAATAAAATGTGCATCTCTATTACAACTGTTAAAATGCAGGTACAAACAGGTAACACAACAGGTAAAATACAAGTAATTATTTTATTACCTCTTAGAAAACTTTGAAAGTTCTCAAAACTTGTTCAATTGACCCTAGATGTACTAGTGAATAATCACAGTAGCAACACAAGTCGTTCTTTCATGGAGTCCATAATATATAAGATTCTATAAAATGAACCAAAATGATCTCCAAGGTGAGATCTGTTGACACACCTATATCGCCCGAGGCCACGTTTGATTGTTGCATTGAAGTTCGTTAAATGGAAAATTTTTCCAAAAACTTCATCTGAATAGAATTTTTGAAAATATTCTGAAGCTTTCCTGCAGCCATCTAACACTCGGGTGTGCCCAACTCTGTCAGAAAACTGAAACAAATCTCTTTGGTTTTCCAGCTTTGTCCAAACAAAATCACGTGGAGTGTACAATTCCTCTTGTTCAAAACCTTCAAAGTCCTCTTCATCATCATCAATGTCATCCACAAGTGAATTCCATTGTCTCTCCATACGTCTTCTCTCATTTTCATCCAAATTTACTAGGTCGAAATTATTTAAATCCTGCGTTAACTCCTCTGAAATTTCTTCAAACGCTGCCATTTTTGATACAAATTTCAACATTCGCAAAACATGTTAAAAGTTCCTACTTTGTTCTAAATTTCTAGTTGTATACAAGCTAAACTCACGAGTTCATCCAAATATAACATCTACATTACAAGATGGAAGTTATTAGAGGTACCCTGAAAGCTATTTAGTCGGATACTATATCATTAAAGAAGAACACTGCCCCAGACCAAAAAGTCGGTCCATAGTGTTTACGGACTTACTTCCCCATGACCGGTTTTGCAATCCGCAGTGATGAAAGGGCTAATGTGTTCTCCTCTTAGCTATTAATGACTAATAGCTAACTAATATCTAACAAAAATTTTATCTTTATTTTTTTCCAGCCTTATATTATGGGGACAGTGAATCTACACATGGAAGAAGTATAACAGATGTCGCAGGGCTTAGACACATGGGAACATGTGAAGTGGACAGGCCTGCAATAGAGCTAACCTAATACTTATATTATGAAGAATACAAAGTAAAGAAAATTAAATGTTTTACTGTGAAACCAATTATTAATGTATAACATACTTACTAAAAAGTGACCCAGTATAACCAAAATACTAAAAAGTCATCCAATAATGAATAACTTATAATTCTGTCTTTTCTCTTTTATTATAGTTATGGACAT
This sequence comes from Potamilus streckersoni, assembly GCA_016746295.1. NCBI lineage: Eukaryota > Metazoa > Mollusca > Bivalvia > Unionida > Unionidae > Potamilus > Potamilus streckersoni. Next base: position 656,324 of record JAEAOA010000316.1, on the reverse strand, counting down.
AGAACCTACACATGGAGGAAGAATGAGACATAGACCTCGCGAGGTTAAGCCACATGGTGCTACATGATGTTTAGTACATTGATACACAGTACATGTGCACAGGGGGTAGGAAAAAGAACTAACAATGGGTGACCAACTAACACAAATACATTAACAATTACTTTTTACCCTTTTTAAAGTTAGATCATTTGGAATTCTTTTTCTCTGGCATAAAGGAAATTTAAATGTAAGGAGAAGCATAATGAAATAAAGGGAATGAGGCTCCTTACATATTGCAATATAACTATCTCAAACAAATTAAGTAACCAGAAATAATATTAAAAGATTGAAATCACATAACAGAATACACAAAAACAATAGGTCTTATTTTTATATTTTGGTTCCATGAGCACCATCTCTCTTTCAAATAGTAACCAATAGATTCAAAATTCAAAATTTATTAAACAATTTTTTTTCTCTCTCTAAATAATATATATATATATATATATATATATATATATATATATATATATATATATATATATATATACATACTTTAAGATGAAAACTTTAGATAGATTTAATTTCTGTCCTTACATGATATTTATAGCATTTCCATAATATAGCACATTACATATAGCATACACATGACACAAGAGACCCTTTGGCAAAGGTTGCATAATGAGAAAAAGTGAGGGATTTCAAGAAAATAATAAAATTTTGATCAGATGAACCAACCTTAGGCACACAAGGGAAAAAATATCCCATCAAAAATTTCACTTTAAATAAATATTTGATCTAAATCCTATTATGAACTATCACATTTCACTGCACCTTAGGGGGATACAAATACACTTGAAATACTTTTCTTTTTGTTTTCTCAATTATGGGGGGGGAGCATATGCAAAATAGCTACAGAAAAATTCATGGACAAACAGTACATGTATATGGGGTAATAAGACAAAGCAGGTCAACAATGGGTGACCAAAATTAATAGCTAATCCACAACTAACATTTTTTCATCTCTCTTGAAATTTAGGCCCTTACAGACCCTTTTGCACAGGACAGGAAAAGAAAATATTGCATTTCTTAAATTGGGAATTAGGATGCATCCAAAAAACTTAAAAGAAGCATAAAGAAAATAAATGGAATGTGGCTCCTTATACAGGATGCAGCCTAGGTTTTCCCCATAACTTTTAAAAAGAAAATAAAACATCTCACCCAAGCATACATAAAAACAATAGAGTTTATTTAAGTGCAACCATCTCTTATTCAAGATAGGAATCTAAAGAGAAAGTTCAAAATTAAACACGGAGATGGAAAATGATATTTCAAAATTGGAGGGGGGAATACTGAAATATAGTATAAAATCCTGGGGAAAAAATCTTTAGCAAGCTCACAATAAAGCACAAAACATAGCAAACACAGGACTCAGAGACTGTTGGCAAAGGTCAATAAATTTGCAATGGAGTGGGATTCCGATCGAATGATTAAAATTTGATAGAATGAACAAACCTTTGATATACTAGGAAAAAAATTACTTTGTCAAAAATGTGGTTTTAAATAAATTTTTGATCTAAATTCTGTTTAATAAAGTAAACAGTGCAACACACCTTAGGTGGACACATATATGCATAAAATACTTTTCTTTTTTTGCCGAAGTGGGTGGGGCATCTGTCTGGTGCCCCCACCAATAATTAATGTTATAGTAAAACCAATACCTGAAATGATACCATCTTTTACTTTTTACTGTAAGTTCTAAATGATAGATACTGAATATGTATTAATTCTGACAGAGGTCAATCATCTAACACTGACTGATCTGGCAAGCATGGATCAAATTTTGTGAATGGAGACATCAGTGTAAAGGAGCTAATGAATAATTGTAGCAAACTGCAATCTAAGTGTTTTGGTATTAATTTTTTTAAAAAAAACAATAAAAAAACAAACTTGGATATACTAGTTTTGATACTAATGTCTTCAAATATTTAAGTAATTTTCATTTTACTAATGAGATATATTAATATTACTTTCTTGACATTTTCGTATACGTAATATAATGTTTGTATGATTGTTAAATTCACTGAGACTACAACTATAATGTAAGATGTCAATCCGTTTAAAGGCAGGGAGGGGGAGTAGTCCAGGGTGTAGGTCATTCGTCCTTTTGGTCTAAAGTCTCAGAAGGTCAGTCATCCTTTTTTGGTTAATATCCGGGGTGATCAGTCGTATGGCTTTGGACCAAAATAAACCAGATCTGGCAGATAGCAGAATTTAGGAATGTACTCTACAAGAATAAAAACTTGGCCACGAAAGATAGCCTCAACTCTACAAAAATATATTAATTCAACCAATTATGTATCCATGACTCACATTATATGTATGAAAGGCTTTTCCCACGCATGTGATTACGTAGTTCTCCTTATGTTTATGTTGATAACGCACTGCAAGGGGAACGTGGTTACATACGAACCCGAGGGCACGATATCCAGAGAATATTTTACTTGGCGAAGACATCGCAAAAACAATTATTGGCAATGTCCATTCATCCCTCTTTTATTTTCCTGAAAAGTTTGATGTTTTACTAAAATAAGTAACTACTTGTTTTTAAATAATCAATGAATGGTTGCCTGATCAATTGAACTCTCTCAACATGTGCTTTTGCCTTGCCGGAAGTTGACATTCCAATAACGTAAAATGGTCTAACTTTTTAGCAACTATGAATGAATTTAGGTTAATAATATTTTTTTATATTCCATGAAATGAATTAAGATAATTATAATCAATTTGTCAGACTATAATTGCGAATTCTAAAACTGGTAACATTCTATATGTTGTCGTAAATGTTTGTTTTGTTTTGAATTGTTGTAAGCGGCCAAACAGGTTGATTTGTTCCGGAACAGCCACGGTACAAGTAAGGTCTCACCGGACAGTTGTTTTGCCAAATTTTCATCCGGCAATGGCCTATTGCAGAAAAATGATCATAATTTTACAATAAAGATACAAATAAAAACTAACTAATGATTTTTGTTGAAAGGATGCTTGTAAGATTCTGACTAAGGTATTAAGATTAATTCCTTAAGCAAGTGGTGGTTTTGATTCTGAACCTATACTACCACCAACCCCTCTTGTTTACATTCATTTTTGACAGAAAAGAGCTAATTTCAACCTGTTCCTGTGAGAAGCAGGCTCACAGAGTCAGTATGTACCTTATTGATCTTGAAAGGTCACTAGTACTATAACAAATTAACATACTTTTCATCACCCCTCAACCATGTAGATTTTTAGATATTTACCTCTGAAGCAGACACATGTAAATACGTAAGCCAAGTCGGATGCACATTTGCAGACTAAGTTACGCATTTGATCTCCAGTGCTAGTCTAACTGTGATAGGCAGTCACCAACAAGGCAACCCATTTACAAGCCTAACTCAAAGTAAATGTAAACCACATTACTGATTTAGCTTATGTGTGAGTTTATAAATGCTAGGGTTGTGAAAATCAGGCTCATGCCTTCTACCTTAAAAATTAGGGGGTGTCAAAATACGAAACTATCCAATGAGACCTAAGTGTTTGGTGTGTAGGGGGCAGGGGCCAGTTGGAATCAGTACACAATTAATAAAATCCGGTTCAGTACCCATGAATGTAGTCCCAGTCTATTTTTAGATCACTTTTTCCGGTCTAAATTTAGTGGTGATACTAGAGTCAGATTTTGGCATTCTTGGTAAGGATTTAAAGGCAATTGTTTATTCTTTAAAATGTGAGCTTATGGTGTGGTTGTCTGTGTGTATTTCGGCGACAGTGCACATTGAGTAATAAGGTCATGATGATGATCCGGAAGTGAATTCTGTGTTCCGTTGCCTGGTGTTTTGTTTACAATTCAGCCTCTCAAAAAAATGCAGGTCAACCCTTGACAAGAACTAAACCGTAAAGTCATCTTTGAAGGTATTTTAGATTAACATATGATTTGTATTGATTGTCACACAGTGGAAAGTTCAGTACTGAGAAACAAATGTAGAGAATATATAGTGAAATTAATTGTGTACTATGTCCTGTCAGTAAAAACTTGAAACTGATATAAAATTTTTAATATTAATGACATACACATGAAATTTTAATAGGTTATGTATATAAACTTAAAAAATATAAAAATGAAATTAAAAATAAAAAAATAATTTTAATTTTAAAAATTTAAATGAAATTTAAAAAACAATTAAAAAATAAAAATTTTCCACCAAGTATACACATATATAATATTTATTTGGAATGATATGAAAATATATCAGCATATATATACTCCCAAACCATATACAAGCTCAAATCATGGACATTTGTCAAATTTGATCAGAGAAAATATCTTTATTAGTCAAAATGAGACCCACATTTAAAATACATGAGGACAAAATTCTACTTTGCTTTGTACCTTTAGGTCATTTAAACTATTTATTTGGGGTCCAAACAGTTAATTTATGTGTTTATGATGGGGTGACTTCCTGAGTAACACATATCTGCTTGTATAGCTATCAGTAATTGTTTATACACATAGTTATAGGGTATTTAGTGAGAGGACAGAGATGAAGACTTTATACTAGAACCTGTTTAAGTTCTCCACAAAATCATATTAAGCTGTCAGAAAATGAAATACAGGTGAGAGGGGGTAAAATATACTTTACCCAGGTATATTTACCATTGCATGTAAGAAAACAGCAAAATGATGTAAGTTGAACACAGAATGCATTCCATTTTAGTGTTCAGTTTCTTTAAGATGTTGATTGATGTAGTGCGGCATTGTGGCCCAGATGATATTGTGAGAATTCTCATGATCCATTTTGCTTTATGCATTATTAATGACTAATAATATTTGTTATCTGACACTTTAAAGATTACATAAGTAATATTCAAACAGATTATTTGAATTTAACTTTCTACAACTGATCCTAATATGGTTACATAGCTGACATGAACAAATATGCATATATTTTGTAATGTTTGGAATCAAAAGTTGACATTGTTAGGCTGACATAGTACCTATAGTGAATCTGTAAGGCTCAATTTTGACTGTGTGCACTTAAAATATCCCAAGATGTTATTTTCATCATGAATATGCCTCTGTATGGTAACACATTTCAATTTAGTACTTTGACAGAGGGCGGTATTGCAGCATCAGCTGATATCTGATTCCATTGAATCATTGAATCATTGAACTTAATAACTTGGTAGCCAAGACTCTTAAAAATAGACTAAAAATGTTCAAACAGATTATTTGAATCATGTTTGCACATGTGATGTTACCAAGTACATTGCATATGTCCCACACATGCAAATATCCATCCTTGTTTACAAGTTTTCAGGATGAAAATTTCACATTTAGTTGATGATATAGGATCTATTGGTACCTATAGTTGATCTGTGTGGTCACATTTTGCTATATTCACTTGCAATATCTAAAATTATTTTTCCTTCATGAATAGGATTGCATATAGTAATAAATTTTAATTTGGTACATTGTCATTTGACTTTCCACTATACTGGTATGTATCAATGTTTGCACCAATGATCAAACCTCACCGTTCCAACATTGCCTTAAACTTTATGATACATACTCTACCTGATTAGTTATTTAACCTGTAAATGGCTAAATATGCTTGTAGAAACTTCATCTATTTTTAGGATGCATTTGTCACTTTAATACATGCCCATTGCTTCACATCTTTGAGTGTTACTCTATCAAGTTTACCTTTTTTAACCCTATTTGCAACCTTAATGTTATTTTGAAATCACCATTTCTAACACATTTTAACTTCATTTGCCTACATCTTTCTGTTTTTTTAGAATTAAGTGAAACATGTTATATCTTTTCAGGTCTATCTTTATCTATGTTATATCTTTTCAGGTATCTGGAACAAAGTATTAGAGTTGTATCATTTTGGAAGCTCTCCAGTAGTCCAATGGTGATAGCAAGGTCTCATAAGGACATGTGCAGTCTGCTGCTATAAGTGACCAAGATGAGTTCATATCAGTACATTGATATACAGCATCTCAAAGACATGGCTTAGATCTTCATGACAGAGATTCACATCATTTTTCAGTAAGGTGGAACTTCCCTGAAACTGTATTTTCATATTGCATTGTTGACTTTTGTAGTTATCGGCATTAAAATGGAATGCATATTTGCTATAAAACATGGTAGTGGTCCCATCAAAACTTTAAATTTGAGTGGGTTATTAGTTATACAAACAACTGCCCAAGTACCTAAAACAATAAATGTGGAACATAGCACCTGTCATTGTTTCTTTAGTATGTACACCTATATGCATCTGGATAGGCATGTTGCAATTTGCTGTCAAAATCATTGTGAGCTATCATGCTTCAGTACCCCTGGGATTAATATTATCAGTTGTACAGACCTAAATTATCATTTGTTTTAAACACCATTCATTAATCAACTTTTCTGCCTTAAATTTGTGAAACTGAATGTCATAACTTGTATGAAAATTTAATTTTTGTAAAATAAATAGTTTTTAAAATTTATATATTTATTTAAATTTTTATTAAAATTTAATATATCAATCTTTTTTAATTTCAAGAATATTTTTAGACAGGCCTTATCAAGTATTACAATTAGGTTTTTACCTCATTGAAAAATTCCTATAATTAAGGAAGATATAGCAAATTTAGTTTTGGTTTCTTAAGAACAATTGGATCCCTATAGAACACAAGCACTACACACTTTCTGATAGCTGTCACGTGTTTTGCTTGCAAGGAAATTTCAAAAGACTTTATGTATGAAGTTGAAATAGTAGTGGCATGCAAAAAAAAAAGTTTGACAAAAACATTGACCCTTTCAGGAATCAGTACACAATTAATAAAATCCGGTTCAGTACCCACGAATGTAGTCCCAGTCTATTTTTAGATCACTTTTTCTGGTCTAAATTTAGTGGTGATACTAGAGTCAGATTTTGGCATTCTTGGTAAGGATTTAAAGGCAATTGTTTATTCTTTAAAATGTGAGCTTATGGTGTGGTTGTCTGTGTGTATTTCGGCGACAGTGCACATTGAGTAATAAGGTCATGGTGATGATCCGGAAGTGAATTCTGTGTTCCGTTGCCTGGTGTTTTGTTTACAATTCAGCCTCTCAAAAAAATGCAGGTCAACCCTTGACAAGAACTAAACCGTAAAGTCATCTTTGAAGGTATTTTAGATTAACATATGATTTGTATTGATTGTTACACAGTGGAAAGTTCAGTACTGAGAAACAAATGTAGAGAATATATAGTGAAATTAATTGTGTACTATGTCCAGTTGTTATCTACAAATTTAATGCCGCAAGCAGTGATCTAGTACCAAAAAAGATCATTAAAAATCAAATACACAAGTGAGGTCAAGAATGTCCATATTTTGAGATACCTATATTAAAACAAAACATAAAAATATTATCCACTTGACCAGAGAAGTCAGTGGCAGTTCATAGCAGAAGATGTTTATGCACCCCAACCCCAAATTTATACCTGCAATTTTTATGTCCGAAGGTCATTTTTGAAACCATGTGGTACTCGCAGTGCAAACACAAGCCCTTTTCCTAGAATACAATTCTGCCAAACAGTGTGTACTAAACAGGCTGAAGCAGTTGAAAATAGTTGTCATTCAAGCAGTTTTTGAGATATGCTCCTTGTCCCAAACACACATGTTTACTGCTATGAGAGGCTAGCTCTTCTTCCTAGACAACTATTGGTATTTCACTATCAACATATTGCAGAGTAACTATGGAAGGTGTACATGCCTGTCATCAATTTCAAGAACCACACAAGCCCAAAACACCTAGTTCACAAATATATCCATATCTTTAATTAGTAGACAATAATTGCTGAAAAAGTCACACCATAGCCTTAAGTTAAAAAATTTGCCAGGGGCCAAATTACAAAACTGTACCCTGCCTCCTTATGATTTTCAACGTAGCTTTTAACAATTTTTCAGTCATATTGCTATGATGTATGCAGTGTGTCAGTTTATAGTGATGTCTAGCACTGAAGCATCATGCCGCAGACATGTAGCATGATGTCTCACCCAGTCACATTATCCAGACACCAGGCCGATCAGTCCTAACACTAACCTCTTAATGCTGAGCGTCAAGCGAGGCAGCTGTTAGTACCATTTTTGTAAGTCTTTGGTATGACTCAACCGGGGATCGAACCCACGACCTCCTGCATCCGAGGCAGACGTTCTAACCACTAGGCCTAGATCAAGCATGGATACAGTTTCACACCAGGTGAGTAAATCCTAAATTAATTGTGTGTTGGATATTCAATTTTTGATCTTAATTCACACATTAATGTTGATCATTATGTAATGGTTTTCTGCTATGATGCAATACTGCCATTCTGTAGAATGAACTACAAAATCACTTTAGAAAGCAACCTAATTGTTTATAATTTATTTAGACTTATTTCTGTCCAGCAAAAGTAAGGACTTTAAATGTAATATCTGCAAATATTATCGTCCTCTAATTCCATGATACCAACAGCTAATGTCTGTGTTACCGTTTTTTTTTGTATGTCTCTCTATGTATTATGTACTATCCACAGGGGTTTGTGAGGTTGCTTACAATTTACCAGTCATACATGTACTTAGACCAACAATTAGGTCTCTGCTTTTTTTTTATCTGACAGCAGCTGCTGTCAGATAAAAAAAGCAGAGACCTACTTGTGTGTCTAACATGTACTGTATAATAACTATATACATTTTTATCCTATATATTATCTATATGATAGGTAAATTGTAAGCTACTATATGAGCCCATCTGTTATCTACATGGGTTCGTATCATTGATTACAATTTAACTTTCAGTCATACATATATGTCTAAGAGTTAAATTGTAAACAAAAATACAAGCCCATATGGTACTATCAAATCACAGGTATCTGCAAGTTTATCTTAAACTCTACCAAGTTTAATTGCCCTCTTACATCTTACAATCATACCCCCCCCAAGTATACCACTGCTCCTTCTTACATCTTGTAAGTATACCAAAGCCTCTCTTCTTACAACCTTACATCCCTTCTGTATATATGTTGCTGCCCCTCTTTCATCTTATCACCTTAACCCCCATTCCAGAAGTTTACCACTACCCCTTTTGTCACAGAATAAAGCTATAAATAACTTGGTTTTGCCTTGAATATATTTTTTACCTTTATTCATTGTAGAGGTGTACAATGTTACCTGGGGTGAATCACTCTGCTCCAGGTAAAGTGATTTCAAAATTACATGCAGGCGGAAAGTCACGGGAAAGCATGGTATACATGAATATTTGACCATAACCATTATTCATTCATATGAATTTAAGCTTGATATGTTTCGTACTGAGACACAAGTCATTTGAATTTTGTCAGTGGTGAGCATACTTTCCACCATCGTCTCAGGCCATAGGGATAAGTGTCAAAGCTTTGTTTTATTTGATTTGTTAAACATTATGTCGGGTGATAAAGCTTTGTTACATTGCATGCTTTGTTATTACTATTTTAGTAATAAATAGTTTTGTTTTGTTTTAGCCTATTGGATACTATTGACCATTATGGGAGTTATTGGACATTATTGGAGTATTGGAGCTTATTGAACATTATTGTGGCTGATGATGTATTATTGGGCTGACAATGTTTTATTAGTGCTGACTGTGTCTCATTGGATCTGACGATATCTGATGAAAGATTTAGTATCCAATAAGAGCTGACTATAGATAGCTATCAAAGTTGGATGTAGCTATCTGTATTGCAGCATGTCATCCATGTCTATGTGTATGAATACATGTATGTATGTGAATGAATACATATAAGGGATTCGTGATGTATATGAAAGGGGTCCATTGAAACTGCACAGTCCAGTTCATATATTGAATAAACTGCAGAGTCACAGTTTATCAAGTGAATGACTATTCCAGTTTACAGTGATGTGTGTTCATCAATTTATGTATTTAGTTGAACACAGTAATGTTTAGTTGAAACAATAGTAATAACATTATGAGTATTGCTCATTTTTCTTTGTTTTGACTGTTTTATCTCAAGAGATTTTGTGAATCTGAAAACTTAATGCATACAGGAGATTAAGTGAATCTCATTTTTCATTTTACATGATACATTTGTGCCTCTTTTTTTAGGCTAGAGGCCAATGAATCATATTTTTGTATTTTTTATCTTTCTTTATCATTTCATGAGTGTATGTAGAATAAATTGCACCAATTGTATAATAGGAGTGTGAAATTCAGTTATTTGTTTTATGTTCATAGGTATATCTAGTATTTCATTTTATAAATTCCAATCATTCATCTCTTTGTATATGTTGTTATTCATTTAGTCCAAACATAGAAATCCCACATGGTTTCAGTTGTGCTACACCTTATTCCTCATGAAATGCTTAATCCCCTCCCCCCACAAGTATATCACTGCCTCAATTTTTTCATACAACCTGATCATTGTCATGGATCCAGTTGGCTTGGTTCAATGTTTTCTTTATTATTACTACTTAAATTACTTCATTTTGGTATTTGGTTAGGAAATTAGAACCACTTATAATGTGGTTTTACACTTGCAAATACCCTTTTCTTGGTTTCTTAGTTTGGCTGTTTTGGGAAAGGGGGTGGTTTAGAAAGGGGTATGCATTATTATGGCACTGTTTATAGGATTATCAAATTTGTCTTTCAGTACTAAAGCCACAATAAAGACTGCAGTCATTCATGAAATCATAAGCATAGTCACACCACATCCTTTAGCATCTCAGGGAGTGCACTGATGTAGAAAAAGCATATTCCACATGACTTTCTGAAATGGGCAAACTGTAGCACACATTTAGATAATGAGAAAAACAATGATAAAACCCAGGACATCATAGGTGCTGGACAGGTCAATATGATTACACTATCAAGTTTATTAAAACTATAGTTTGCATACAAGCATGAAATCATTACAATTTAAATTTTTCTATGTTCATTCCAGACAAGACACTCACCAGGATCAGGAATTATAATTAAAGGGCCTACAACACCATCATGTGGGACTCATGTGTTTGGAGACTGTGATGTCTTTATGAGGAAAATGATGAGCCATCTGTACTCTAACTGGATGATTGGGAGGCAGCCAAGAAGGACAGTGGAAAAATATGATAAACAGAGGACCACTGTATGAAAAACAAGGAACTAATATATTAGATGGAAACATTATGGGGAACAGATACTAGATGATCTCAATGAAATCTTAACTGTTCAGTGGACATAATAGTTAGAGCTGATTAGTTAGCCACATCAGTATGTATATATATATAATGGTTAGATATATCCATAGGTTAGATTATTGGAACTAACTATAACTTAATCACACTATAGTATGTTCAAACATTATATTTTCAGCATGGCAGCCAGCAACCTTGGTGGTTTTGGCCATTGTATTCTCTCAACACAACAGCCAGACAAGCATATTCTTGATTGATTTTACTATATTTTATAGTGATAATATTATTATTATCAGCATCATAGTGGTGGTATTGATAAACCAATGATTTAGATAATAGGAGTCTAGCTATATGGTGGAAGACATATTGGTTCTTTGCTCTCAATCTATCCATCCATTACAATTTTTGTAAAGTTACGGAGCTAAACAAACCAAATTTGATATTTAGTTATCTTAAACAGGTCCGAAGACCTCACATGGTTCTGGTTACAGTGGCTGTATTTTTTATTATTGTTCAGAATTTTTAACTTCAGAGACTAATTTTTAAAATAAATATTCATGAAAAAACATTAGGAAAAATTGACTTGTAGATAAATTATGCATTATATGTTTCTCAACTTTTGTACTTTTTAAATTACATAAATTCTTTTTAACACTGGTGTCTTAGCAACAGTATTTTATATTGACACCAATGTGACATTATTTGTTCTTGTTGCAATGGGTTTTTTTATCCTAACAACAGTAATCTTAGCATTGTGATGTTAAAACTATTGTTGCCAAGGTAAAACATCCTTACCATTCCACCAGCCTCTGGATGTTGTTGTTATGGTAGGTAAATGAATAATATTGCTGCAATAATTATAAATTCTGTTGCAAGGAACATCAGTGTTGAAAATAATATTGTATGGATATATTTTAATGTTGCAGTGGCAAACATTAGCACTGTATAGACACAATTTAACATTGTAACTTTAAATTAGATACTACTAAAATAATAAATTTGATATTATTGCAAAAATAAATTGAATACTCTTGCAATTATATATTGGATACTAATGATAGAATAAATAAATTGGATACTATTGCAGCAATAATTGAATACAGTGTTAAAACAATAAATTGAATACTGTTGCACCATTACATTTAATACTAATGCAGCAATAAGTTGGATACTGTTGTAACATTAAATTAAATACTGTTGTAACATTAAATTTCATATCATTGCAGCATTAAATTTGACACTGTTCCAACTTTAAATTGGATACTGTTCCAACTTTAAATTAGATACCATTGCAACATTAAGTTCGATACCACAGTAGTACTTAAGAGATATTCTGTAGACTTGAAAGTACCACTCTATACAGGATAAAAGTGATTTAGTAACTTTTAGTGTCAAAACAACAGAAACTTATCAGTTCCTAGTGCTGAATATTAATAATGGCTAATTCACCAGTTACTGAAGCGGGTACTGCCTGCTGGATGGGTGTCCTCACCACTGATTTCTGATACTTGAATTTTGTAACTCATCAGAGGGAAATTAAAACTTACATTTCACAGCAAAATTTCAGAATGGAGGTGAAGTTTTCATTAACTTGGCTACATTCCTGTGTGGTAACACCCATGAATCTATCCTTAATTGAGCTATACTCCCATGTGATAATATTCATGTGTGTGTGTGTGTGTGTGTGTGTGTGTGTGTGTGTGTGTGTGTGTGTGTGTGTGTGTGTGTGTGAGTTAGATTTTTAAGGTAGCTTTAACAATTTTTCATTCATATTGTCGTGGCCACAGGTACTTTTATTTGTTACTGAAGAAGGAAAACTATTCATAGCACCAGTAGGATAACTATCTCACCATGGGCCCCACAACAAACTTTTAGTACCAGCCCCCCCCATTACTGTCAATTTCTTTTTCCTGGTTGGCCTAGGCCCCCAAGATGACCAGGCCCCAGAACATGGCTATACCTGCTACCACGGCTGGTATGCAACTGCGCCTCATCCTATTTTATATTTTTTAAACATTTTAAACAAGATGATAAACTCAAGTAGTTTAAAATCTGCCCCTTGCTGATTACATGCTAATTTTATATTTATTCTATCAGAACCTTCATTCACTGGTTAAATATTTCTGCATAAAAAGAGAAAATACAATTTGTTACCCATGTACAATTTAAGGATAAATGCCGCCAGGATTTTATCTTAGGGGGACTTCACCCTTTGTCACAGAAAGAATGGGAGAGTAGAAAAGAATGAGGGGGGAGGGAGGGAAGGTCATAGTTAAATATTTACCAATCATTTTAATATCAATCTTTTTATCTTCCTGTTCCACCTTTTTAGAGCTCTATTAAAACCAAGATCTTTAAAAGTTGTCACTTTATTTATACAAGTATTAATCTGTTATTTCTGAGCATACTCTGTTCCTATATGTGTATAAACATTGTTCTGTACTTCCTTTTGAATTGGCATATGCATAACTAGCTTTGTCGGCTTGAAGATATTGGGAACTGTCATTTGTGGCTATTACTTACAATTTTCTATAGCTCACAGTTACTATCTTTTGGATACATATGATTTATAACCAGCAAAAACTTACTTTTTTGAATCAGTAGTTTACTGACTAACATGCCAGTTTTCCTTCAGCTCCACGATGCTGTATTAGGGATTTTAGTCATCATTGCTATCGTCTGCTTGAGCAGACAGAGGTTTATAAATATGTATACTTTTTAATTTCGTTTCTTTATCCTTATTTATTCAGTTTATCTTAACCCTGATATGTAGATATGGCTTTGAAGCATATTATCCACAGGACTATACTGATTGATAAAATAATGAAAATTGCATTCTACTTTGCAGTTGTCTGTATTTAAATATGCTTATTATTTTGCCCTTTCTATATTTAATTTTTAAATAGGAGATTGACTGTCATGCTGTCTCTTTTTGTCATCCAACACATGCACCTTTAACACCATTTTCAGATGCAAAATCACTCAATACTATCTCCATTAGCAACTTCCTATGTCCAGTAAACCAATATACTTCATAACTTTAAAAATTGTTGTAATTATCACTGCCAGCAGCCAGTATTTGTCAAACAAAAATGTACTGAGACATGCCAAGAATCAGACATTTTGGATTACTAGGTAGGCAATATTTTAAAAACATTTGAAAAACATCCATCATGGAAGGTTCAACTAATGCTTATTCCAGGGCACATTGTGCCAGTCAAATTTAGTTTAACAACCAGTCATGTCATGCTTGAAGAACCCAGATGTGTAAAACAGTTGCATACCTGAAAAACAGATGTTGTGACAAGAATGGTTGAATAAAAACTGTATCCTTTACTGAGCATATTTTTATATGCAGGACTGTTAACTAACATGTAGTTCTCATGCATGACTGTTTTCCATGTGTGCAAATACATCAAAATTTTGCAGGATTCATGCTGTTGTGCACCATGAAAGCATCTCTGTATAAGGACTACATATTAAATGACTTTTGCACAAAGTTTTTTATTTTCTTGCTAGTACTTCCTGTTTGTCATGCTGGGTATAAACTATCCTAATTTAACCTGGATGGGGGCAAGCAATAACTACCAATGAGATTTTAATGTAATATATTTCACTGTGTGATACACTGGTAGTCTGTCTTTCAAACCAAAAAAAGTAGACAAGATAAAAATTCAGCATGGAAACATGGCCAAAAAGCGGTTATTAAATGGTGAATAAAGTACTTAATTATAAATATGGAACATGTATGGTATGCTGATCATGCTGCTGGAGTGGGGGTGGGGGGAATTACAAACCTTGTTTTAATTTGCAGATTGTGAGTGAATATTTTCAAGAGTCTTTTCATGTTTACTAATAAAATTTAATATCTATGATTCCAAATGCTTTTTCATATGAATTGTATATTGAAAGAAAAACGAGGCAGACGTAATAATTGGGACTGCTGAAGACCAAAATAACATACATAAGGTAGGTATCGTTTTGTATTGATTTTCCATCTTATGTATCAGTATGTGTATCGTACAGCAAAAGCATTGGTGCATCGATATATCATTGAATCATTTTGCCCCTAATATGTAGATGATGTGATTAGAATTCAGGGCCATTTTGGCAGCTTTTCCATTATTTAATAAGGATTTTTTAACAGTTTTGGACTTCAGCTTTATAGTTTTATAGGACAAAAGGAGGCCTTTGTAATTATTAATTTCCAATATTTATTCTATATATAGGACAAATGTTGGCATTGAAATGATTATTTTCCAATATTTACACGATAATCTGGTATGTATTACTGCTTGTGATAAATTTGTTATTTGTATATATTTATATATATATATATATATATATATATATATATATATATATATATATATATATATATATATATAAGTACTGATTAAAGTTTTCTATTTGAATTTCATAATAACATACAACAGTTAATAATAACATAAGCATTTTTAAGTATTATTTGGCTATTTTTCATAATAATCATATCTATTATTAGCTCTTGTCAAGTCTGTTATAAATATTATGTAACTATTTTTTTTCACCATTATTATTACTATTATTATTATTAATATTATTATTATTATTATTATTATTATTATTATTATTATTATTATTGTTTCTTTTAACACTTTGTTATTATATTTTTATCTCAAGAACAATATTTCAGATGTACATATATATTTTTAACTTAATTCAAAATTCAACTTGATAAATAAAAATAATGGAAATTTCTTGTAGTTATTTTCACTGCTCATTTTCAAAGGTTACCCATTTATCTGCTACTTAAATATTAATTCCTCACAATTTTATATTATGACCTTTCTTATAATTTATTGGCTAAAGGCCAGTCCCTGACTAGCACCACATTTAAATATTAAAATTGGTACAATGTATTATTTCAACCAATTTTTTTAAACTTTCAGTATATACTTAATATTCATATTATTTCACACTGATTTTATTGTAAAATAACATAAAATTGATTTTGTATGATGTGGTATGCTTTTGAGTAGGTGTTGTCAGCTCTGTTCTGGAAATAGGTCACTTTTTTACCTTAGTGTTGTTATCACTGTTCTGGAATTGGTTCTGTTTGTGTTCACTTTGGTGTTGTTATCACTGTTCTGAAATTGAGTCAATTTGTGTTGACTTTAGTGTTGTTATCACTGTTCTGGAATTGAGTCAGTTTGTGTTCAATTTTGGTATTAACACTTCTGGAATTGAGTCAGTTTGTGTTCACTTTGGTGTTGTTATCACTGTTCAGGAATTGAGTCAGTTTGTACCAAAATACTTATGGACATGAGTAGGTGTTGTTATTACTGTTTTGATGATAGGTCAGTTTGTACACACTTAATATTATGTGTAGGTGTTGTTATTGGTGATTGGTCCATTTGTACCCACATTCTTTCATGCACTATGGCACTTAGGCATAGTACCGTATTTTTACCGTTCTGAAAGTCTAGTGGTTAGAACATCAACCTCGGATGCGAGAGATCATGGGTTCAAACACCAGTCAAGACATCATAGCTATATGACTGCCATCTTTTCTGTCAGCCACCACTTAAGTTACTGAGCAGCAAGTCTAGCTGTCTGGTCAGGAATTCGTAGTGGATGGACCTCAGCTGCCTGGTCAGAACTTTGGAGTGGATGAACCTCAGCTGTCTGGTCAGCAATTCATAGTGGATGGACCTCAGCTGCCTGGTCAGCAATTCATAGTGGATGGACCTCAGATGTCTGGTCTGCAATTCATAGTGGATGGATCTCAGCTGTCTGGTCAGCAATTCATAGTGGATGGACTTCAGCTGCCTGGTCAGCAATTCATAGTGGATGGACCTCAGCTGCCTGGTCAGCAATTTGTAGTGGATGGACCTCAGCTGTCTGGTCAGCAATTCATAGTGGATGGACTTCAGCTGCCTGGTCAGCAATTCATAGTGGATGAACCTCAGCTGTCTGGTCAACAGTTCATAGTGGATGGACCTCAGCTGTCTGGTCAACAATTCATAGTGGATGGACTTAAGCTGCCTGGTCAGCAATTCATAGTGGATGGACCTCAGCTGTATGGTCAGCAATTCATAGTGGATGAACCTCAGCTGTATGGTCAGCAATTCGTAGTGGATGGAACTCAGCTGTCTGGTTGGCAATTCATAGTGGAATGACCTCAGCTGTCTGGTCAGCATTTCATAGTGGATGGACCTCAGCTGTCTGGTCGGCAGTTCATAGTGGATGGACCTCAGCTGTCTGTTTTGCAGTTCATAGTGGATGGACAACAGCTGTCTGGTCAGCAATTCGTAGTGGATGGACCTCAGCTGTCTGGTAAGCAATTCATAGTGGATGGACCTCAGCTGTCTGGTAAGCAATTCATAGTGGATGGACCTCAGCTGTATGGTCAGCAATTCATAGTGGATGGACCTCAGCTTTATAACTGCAGCTGAGGAGAGGTATCATGACTTGTTACCATCTTAGTGCCCATGACTGCAAGCCAATCAAAAACTGTCAGACAAAATCTGATACCCAAAAGATACCAAGGCCTTCTGTTTAAAGATCTAGTTGCTAGTGCCCTCCTCCTCCTCATGGTATAGTCGTGTACAATATGGGTTTTCCAAGTCTATATAAGAAAATTTTGGAGGTTAATAATACAGTCATGCAGATGTACAAGTTTAATTTGCCATGGGTTTCATGCAACTTTCAGACTTGCATGGAACATGGCAGCCACCTCATCAATGCTTGACTTAATATCCTTAACAAGGATTCTCTGACTGAAAACTCAGGCAGTGAGTATGTATATAAGTCTACTTTAATCAGTAACTAACCATTCTCCTATGAATTTGTAAAAGTAGAAGGGTTCTATAGAAGACATATATGAGGAGTTGGATAGTTTTATCTTTTAGTACAGATGAATCCATTCCAAACTTTCTAATATTTCAATTTCACCTTGCCCTCATACCCCCACCCCTGCCCACAATCACAGCTGCATGTGTAAGAATTAGAACTATGGTCAGAGCAAAAACTTTGCTGACAGTCAACAGGTAAAGTAAGTATGCCTTTGTCAAGAAGGTACATAGCTTTCCTCTCTTGACTAATTAGATTTTTAATTTCCAATAAATTTCTACTAAGATCAGTCCTAAATTTTTATAATTTTTGGCGATTTCAAGTTCTGAATCTCCAGATTTGAACATCACATTTTGTCTATCTCTACATCTCCCCAAACTCTTAACTTTCATACAAGTACAATTCCAGCTAAAATAAAGTGATTCTCAGTGTAATTTAGATATAGGGCAAATAATACACGAATGCCAGTTTTCGTATTGACACTAATTCCTCAATTGCAGGTCAATAGCCTTGATTTCTTCCATTGTAAAAGATACAGGATTTTACATCCATATGTTCGTTATCATTCTATTTTCCCACTTTCACTAGTGTTAATCACTTCTCTATAAGCCAACTCTCCTTACTGTGTCAGAAGCCTGAGAATAATCCTCAAAAGTGGATTGTTTCATGTCTTTGATAGAAATGTTCCATTAAGGAATAGACTACAAAAATATTATCATAAATTAAGTATCCTATATGAAACCCTGCCTGTGCCTTGGATAGTAAATCGTTTTCTTCTAGAAAATTGGAAATTCTATTGTTGTTAAGATCAATTAAGACAACTCGGTGGTGTAATAGACCTGTAATTGGTATCATCATCATCCCTTAATCTAAGAGGTCATTGGGTCACCACAGTTGACTTAACAACCACTTCTTTCCATCTTTCTCTGTTCTCTACTGCCATTTGGGAATTTCCAAATCCCATGCCTGTCCACTCCTTAATGTTGTTGTCCCACCTCTTTTTCGATCGGCTTCTTCTGCACCCTTGAACTGTGCCTTGCAAGATTGTTTTTGCCAGTCAAGATGATCTTAAAACATGACTGTACCACTTCAGTTTGCACTTTTTTTACAGTGGTCAAGAGGTCTTCATAGGATCTGATGTCTCAATGGATGCTGTTGTAGACTTCTTTGTTGGTTACATGGTCAATGTATGAGATGCCCAAGATCTTGCAGTAGCATCTCATTTCCATGGATAGAATCCTTCTTTGTCAATCTGATATTAGTGTCCATGTTTCACAAGCATACAGAAAGATGAATATGATAAGTGCATCAGCCTTATTTTGGAACCAAAAGTATTATGGTATCTTTCTATATTGGTCTCAACCTTATTATTGCGGCTGTTGTCTGGGCAATGTAATTGGTAAGATCAGATTTATCTCCCTTATATTAGCTTTATCAGGTTTCAGGAATAAAAACTTTATTTTAAAAAATCAGTTTGAAAAAGCATACAAAACAAGAAAAATTCTCCTGTACATTTTTATATATTCATTAAAGAAAGAATCTTCACCAGGCGATTTATTAGATTCCAAATTTCTCAATACTTTCCACATGTGTTCTGAAGTGATTGGTTCAATTGGTGCTGTATAAAGAGATTTGTTGATTTTGTGCTGTGTAAAGAAATTACTTAATTTAGTGCTGTGTAAGTGCTCTGTGAAAAGATTGCTTCATTTAGTGTTGTGTAAAGAGATGGGTTCATTTAGTGTTGTGTAAAGAGATGGATTCATTTAGTGTTGTGTAAAAAGATGGGTTCATTTAGTGCTATGTAAAGAGGTCGGGTTCATTTAATGCTATGTAAAGAGATCAGGTTCATTTAGTGCTATGTAAAGAGATGGGTTAATTTAATGCTATGTAAAGAGATCGGTTCAGTTAGTGCTATGTAAAGAAATCAGGTTCATTTAATGCTATGTAAAGAGATCGGTTCATTTAATGCTATGTAAAGAGATCGGGTTCATTTAATGCTATGTATAGAGATCGGTTTTGTTTAATGCTATGTAAAGAGATAGCTTTATTTAGTGCTATGTAAAGAGATTGGTTCGTTTAGTGCTATGTAAAGAGATCTGTTCATTTAGTGCTATGTAAAGAGATCGGTTCATTTAGTGCTATGTAAATAGATCGGTTCATTTAGTGCTATGTAAAGAGATCGATTTCTTTTAATGCTATGTAAAGAGATAGCTTCATTTTGTGTTGTGCAAAAAGACTGCTTCATTTAATGCTGTGTAAAGATCCCTGTTTATTTAGTGTTGTCTAAAGAGATCGGTTCGTTTATTGCTTTGTAAAGAGATCTGTTCTTTTAATGCTGTTGAAAGAGATTTGTTTATTCAGTTCTGTGGAAAGAGGATGCTTCGTTTAGTGCTATGTAAAGTGATTGTTTCGTTTAGTGCTGTATAAAGAGATTGTTTCATTTAGTTTAGTGTAATGTCCTATATTTCATTGTTCTTTTTTTGCATATCTGATCAATATTCTTATGGAATGAGTATATGTTTCCAAAATAAGCAATAAAAGTGTTCATATCGATAGGTATGTCACCATCTGCTTTAGTCAAATTGTTTATTATTGATTACTACATGCCATATTTATGACTAGTTCATGCAACTAAAGAAAGATAGAAAAAAGAAAGAAAGAAGGAAAAAAGAAAGAAAGAAAATAATAATAACAATTAGTACAAAATATGTTGTGAAAATTATGGGTTAAGATCTGGTTTCACGATCAGTGGGATAGTATTGATTCGGGATGAGGTAGATGATGTGTTACACAAAGGGAGTGGGACAGGAAACTTACCAAAAAAAAGAAATATTGCTTTGGGATTTTATTTCTCTTCAATTAGCTGGAAATACTACAAATGGAGGAGGTATGAGAGTATGTTTATCATAGACTATATAATTGTTCTCTCTCTCTATATTTCTCTTTCTCTCTTGAGGTATTTGTAATATCATCGTGATTGTATTCCATTGGACCATGGTGCCTTATCTCGGCCTCGGGAATGAACTAAGCATGGTACATATCAATATTCATGCCTTCAGGGTTCATAAAATACAACGCACAATGTCATTAGACCATATTGTCAAGGTGAAGGTTTAGATAATGAGCAAAAAATGTTGTAGGACAAAAACAACAGAAAATATTATAGAAGAGAATTAATTATGAACCCAAATTTTTATATTCGGCAGATGTTCACCAGTGGCAGAATTAGAAGGAGGAATTAGGGCACAGATGTCCACCTTCTCCCTGGTCATTCCTCCTTGTTACCTTTAATTACTCGAGCTTCTTATCCTGGTAGAATATGATAAATATTCATGATATTGGTGATAATTTAACAATATTAATAAATTCATCACTTTCTCATGTTTGATATACTCTTCTGCCATTAGTTATATGGAGGAATACAGAAATCAATGAAGCAAGATCATCCTTTGATATATTTTAGTGATTGGGTCTAGCATTCAGTTTCATTTACTAAATTACCGTATTCTTTTTCTGTTTCATCAATAAACTCAAGCTTATCTGACTCAAAGTAAACTTTTTGAGGACAAGATATTGTCTGGTGATTGCATATGTGACTACGAAATGTATCAGCATTAATTTTTGGAGTGGTTTTCGTCCAAGAAAGGTAATTTGAGTAAAAGTATTTACTCAAAGCCATATATTTTTGTATTGTTTTAAGAACATTTTCTTGACTTCATTGTAATAATTTTGCAATAACAGTTGTCTATTGCGCTGAATCGATGGAGGTAAAATATTATATTCTTCACCTAAATCATAATAAGAATCAATCCCTACACCAAATGTTGATCGATTGACTTCCTCAAAAAACTTTTCTCACTGATCATCGCTGAGATCACTAATTTCATCATCGTAATCATTGATTATCACTAGAGATGAGTTAACAAGATCTGGATCAAAGTATTTTTTTACTCATAACTAGTAGAAGTGCGTTCAAGCATGGTTTTATACTTAATTAACTCCATATCCGGCATCTTTCTAGCAATTTTAACTAAGGTTTCCTTGTCGCGTTAGTACATGCCAAGATGTCTAAAAATGTTTCGTTTCAAAAAACTACTTCCATATCTAGAACCCACTGATTGGACATCAATAAATTACCTGTCATTGTAACACTGGGTATTTTTTTTTTATTAATGATGACACAACAAATCAGAATAGCATTAAAATAATTAATCTTGTTGAATTATTTTTCACCAGCACCTTGTTTTGCATCATTTTTATGTTTCAAAAAACAACAATACTGCAATGTTGCAGAAGAAAGTATATTAATAGGACATTCAACTGCATGGTAACATAGCAGAAGTAAATACAATTTTAATTAATTGTTCTATTGCACTAGAATCTTATTCAGAGTTAGGAAGTCAAGGTCAAACAATTTATAATATTTCACCTGATGTTCCTCCAGGATCTATCATACAAAATACTCCTAGACGCTTGATATATTATCTGATTAATCTTGAAAATCATATAACACATATAACAATGCAACTAACAGATCAGTCGGGTAGACAAATATATCTTAACTGAAATTGTCACGTACTATTTACATCTACTCATTGCGTAAATTTTATAGACTTAATGTAATAACAAAGATGAGACAAAATTTACCGAAGAAAAATCGTAGGTGGATTTTTTGTAAAAATATATTTACTAAAATTGTAGAAAATGTTCCATCAATAGAGCATAAAGTAGCGGGTAAATCTTTTGCGAAAGGGGTAGCCAGTTCAGCAGGTATCGTAGTAGGACAAAAGATCGCTGATAAAATTAAAGGCAGCCACATTCAAACGCGGAAATTAAACAAGTTGTTGTTGTTGATTTGAGTTTAACGCCATTTTTTAGCACAAGATAGGCTATACATGGCGGCCAGTATTAATGGTGGAGGAAGAACCCTGGAAAACACAGGGAAGAACCACCGACCCACGAGAAGCTACTGGCAGGCTTTCTCACTTACCCACGTTAGCCGAGTCTGGACTCGAACTCACGCAGACAGAGGTGAGATGGCAGTGATCCGTAACGGTCAGCGCTTTAGACCACTCGGCCACTCGGGGCCCCTTAAACAAGTAATATCAGATACTACGCCAACAAAAGAAACAAAACGAGCTACAATAGCTACAACAAAATAGCTCGTTGACTCCTGTTGCTTTTTAATTGTATACAGCACAGATTTAAGTGGATTATAAAAAATAAATAATGTCATCTAAACATTATCTTGACCATGCTGAATAATACGATACTGACGACGATGTAACAGAGTTTGAATACGTCGAGTATCTCGATGAAAACACAAATGAACCAAATAAAGCTGGAGTTAAAACTTTTAACACAGAAGATGAGGACGTGTTGCTACTACCGTATAAGGCAGTTTTAGAAGTGCGTGACCAAATTATGACAGTAGCTGATCCACCTGCTGAAATTGAAACTGACGAAGAAATTCTACTTGTTAATAACGGTTAGAGCTTGTTTAAAAGTGCATGTAATCAACTGACCAGTCAAACCGTGGAAGATATTTCAATGCACTTACCTATAGTAAGTACAATGCTTAATATTGTCTCGTTTAGCGATGATTATTCTAAATCAGTGGCCTCAAATATGATGTGGTTTAAAGAGACCTCATTCGGGACAGCTGTTTCAAACGAGTTTCGTATTGATACTGGTGCTTCTGCAGCAGATAATAATCTAATTGGTGATGCACCTGCTGCTGATGCTGCGAGAATTGGAGCCGCAATAAGATTAGCGGTCACAAGAATAAGACGACTGCAATATATTGAGAGATTTGCTAGTCGAAAAGCATTTGCCACAGAATCTTGCCAAATAACAACGATGCTTCCGTTAAGTACAATCTTTGGATTTTAAAGTGAATAAAATTTACACATATTTTAGATCAAGTTGATCGAAACGATTGTATAATACACGCAGTTGGAGAAGCTGCAGGACAGTTTGTTATTACAAGATTATCGTTATGTATGCTGCGAGTTGTTCTATTTGTACCTAAAACGATGGAGCTGGAATCATTATTGTCGGCGTATACATAATATTTTTCCAGCAAAACAGGATTTATCAAACAGCAATTCCTAACGCAACCGATTACACATGGCAAGTTACAACTACAGCCAGTGAACAACTGCCTCGACACTTGTTTGTTGTATTTCAATGACAGGGATATTAATATTCAAGAAATAAACGATTCCGTATTTGATGACCATGATGTTAGACGAATATTTGTTAGAGTAAATTCTAAACAATATCCCGAACGTGCAGTTTTGCTGTAGACGCCACCAGAAACGTATCTCAGCCGTTAATGAACCTTATGGTGGCTATGCAAAAATATCAGGACGCATCTAGTGAATCTCATATATCAGTAAAAGAATTTCGATCACTCTATCCTATCTTTTATTTTTGTATATCAAAGCATTCCGAACGAGCTATCGGATCGAACCATGACAATGAAGTCACCTGGACACTTGGTGCACTGCGAGCCGAACAGCATAACTTTTAAGAGCTAGTTGTCAGTGACAGATTCTTGACAATTGACACGACTTTAGGAAGAAGGACTATCCAAGTGTTATTTGTCTAACAACCTTGATATAAAATAATGAAAACCAATTACACAGCTAGAGAACTATACCTAACACCCAGTCAAGTTGAAACGTTATTCGCAGCGGTTGTTAAACGCCGTTATCTTTCTTTAATGATATCTCCGGAGACTTGGCCTCTTCGGACTTCAAATAAAACAGCGGTATAATTAATGTTAACTCAACATCAAATAGATAAACTTAATAAAGGAAAACATTTTCTTCTTAAACTATCTGTTTCGCAAATAACAGTAATGTCAAAACAAAGTGTTTTTTCGGTTCGGCACTGATTATAATACCCAGAACATTAATACCAAAACTTTTGCCTATACTAGGAACGCTTGGACCAGCGGCTGAGTCTGGCGCAGCGAAACAAACAGCTGAAGGTCATGGAATTAAACAAATTTGTTTTTTTTCTAACAATAAATTTAAATGCTTGCTAGAAAAACAAAATCATCGAAAAAAGGAAAACAATTCCTCCTCGAACAAGACAAGGAGGATTGATTCCAATAGCTCCACTACTAGCGGGATTAGTGGAAAGTCTTTCTTTTTCCGAACCTACTAGGAATCGGACGTGGACTGAATCTGCCAGGTACCAGACTCCGTTGACATAAGCTTCGCTGTGGTTGACGGCCTCGATGAAGTCGTCGTTGTTGTTGAGTAATTTTGATATAATTAAAAAATTGAATGACTTTATCGGATTTCGGTGAGTATTTTCTAGGATGCACTTGAACACGTACCAGCAGAAGGTTTGTTCATTGTAAACAGAAAATTTTAACGATAGCTCAAACACTCACTGTCAACATTCCTTATAATCTACGACAATAATTACTTTGATTCATTCGGACTTCCTTCGAATGATCTTATAACAAAAATTTATTTGTAAGAAAAAAAAATAAATTATTCATCTAATCAACTACAATCGATAGAAACATTAGCTTGTGGTTGTTGTATTGAGTTTATACGACAGATGTCAAAAGATCCTAACTTTCTAAAGTTTTATTTAACAGTTTGATATGTATCCGAGCAAGATCAATGATTTTATAGCGAATACTTTTGTGTGATATTGAAGTAAAAAATATATCGCATTGCTTAAAGTGCAAAACCAGAACGCCTATCTAAGACTAAAAATTAGAGAAATAAAAAACCAATCAAAAATAAAGAACAATGTTTAAAAGTATTTGTGCTGTTTGCGGCAGAAGAAAACTGTTTATTTCATCGCCAAAATCGTCAACAACAGATTCGCTGACGCCAGGATCGAGGATAGATAAAGTAATTCTGGTTGATGATTAACCATTTTTGAGGGTCGATCCTCAAGCATATTTATACTTGATGTTTGGATTTTACTGAGAAAACGGAAATAAAAACTATAGTTGAAAATTCTTATTTTGTTAATTTTTTCTGGTTTTTCTGACTTTCACCGACATTTTTACAGTTGTTTTCAAGGAAATCTAAAAACAAAATAACAAGTGCAAAAGTGCTCGAGGTTTGACCATCACAAAATAGAAATCCGACCGAAATTCTCTTGCAAAATTGACTAAAGTAGTCAAAACTTGTTAGTAAACCGTATTTGTTTACAGATTGTCTCCTTTGCTATAATAATTTGTTATGAAACAAAATAAATAAAATGTAATGTAATTGCGATTGTGAAAAAGATCTTTGTATCGAGCAAGATAAAATTGTTACATATTGTCAATTACATACCGTGAGGCAAAAGGCAGCGGAACTGACTTTCACAAATTTATTGGAAAATTACTAAAACCAAAAGTGGTTGGGGTGGACATTGTCAGGCCATAAATATACTGAACCTTATAATCCTCTTGCTAAACAACGTGACGAGAACGACAATCAACTGCCAGGACAAAAATCCTTATAATCAAGTTGATGGATTATCAATGCGTTATATCATCTATGGATATCGAACGTACTGACAACGTTCGTGCAGAGATAAAAATCACATTGTGATAAAATAAATTTATATGAACTAAGTGAAATAAAACCAGTAAACATGAGCGAACGATTTTATAGAAAGTTTGTTCAGGGAATGATTGGAACCAAATACAAACTTGGATTTGAAAAATAATTTTATGACAATCTTGCAGTTGAATTACACAAGCCTAAAAAAAAAACGTTTCTGCGAGTGTAGGGTTGTTGCGAACACCGTGAATGATATCTGGGCAATATATTTAGTTTATTTGTCAAAAAGAGCTCAATTTAATAATAAAAAAGATATCTTTCTAACTTTATCTATATTTTTAGCAAATATGCTTCTAGTGTACCTGTTTTATATAAAACAGGAACGTTAATAACTGATGCGTTAAAACAAATAATAACAAGTACAGAAAGAAAACAAAATAGAATATGGGCCGATCTTGGAGCAGAATGTTTGAATAAAATATTTACGCAGTTCCAGGAACAAAATAATATTAAAAAATATGCTACAGAAAATGAGAGAAAAAGTGTCGTAGTTGAAAGTTTTAATCGTACACTAAACCAGCTGATACATAAACATTTGACAGCTAAAACTACAAACAGGTATATCGATGATCTTACACAGATTATTGATAAATATAACAACACAAAACACAGATCAATACAAATCTCACCAAATGACGCAATTAAAAAGCCAATATTAGAAAATGAATATATGTACTGCAGACAAATTTAAGTTAGTGATAAAGTTGGAATTTCTCTGACAAAAAACATTGAAAAAGGATTTACTCCAAATTGAATTGAAGAAGTATTTGTAGTTGATAAAATACTTTTAACAATGCCTGTAGTATATGTACTAATAGATTTATTAGGTGAGCCTACAACTGGTATATTTTACGAAGACCTACAAGACAATTGAACGAGATGTTTTCGTTATCGAACAAGTAATAAAAAAGCTTGGCAATAAAAGCCTCGTCAAGTGGCGTGGATATAGCTATAAGTTTAATAGTTGGATACCAACCAAGCAAATTATAACATAATGTTTCTGTAGATTTCCTCGTACTTATGTTTGATAGATTTAAATTGTACTGGTTTACATAGCGATATTAGATATCTGCGATCGACAGAGATCGTCATTATGTTAAAATCTTGACAAAGATAAAATTGAATTTTATATTTTTATGTCGGTCTGCAATTATAATGTTTGAAAAGGGTTTTATCATCCGCCAAAACGACTGATTCTCATCTACTGTAAAATTAAATAGCAATTTTTGTTCTGTGATATGATGCTCATCCTTATATCGACCAGTTGTTGGCCTCCTGATATATTTTTTATCAACTACACTTACAATATCGTTTTCTTCATCGTCATTATAAAATGTCATTCACTATAACCAACCCACTTATCGTCCGAAGTGAAATCTCTGGAGACAGCATCTCGCTCGCAATTGTATCGCGAGGTAAACTTATCGTCTGCGTAAATATCAGCAAGTCGTTTCATCAAATTCATATAACAATATAGTTTTAATCTAACTTTTAATTATTAGATGACCACAGAGATAAAATATCATAAGAAAGTTAATATCTAAAACTCTAGCGAATTAACCAAAGCAGTTCTAACATGTCTGTTAGGGTATAATTCTTATTCTGTAGACATTATTGTTACGCAAGGCGATTCTAATAAGAATCTGCTAACAGAGGCAGGAAAAAAATACTTAATCATAGCGCAATAATGACGCTGAAATTTGAGAAAGATGATATTATAGCGTTTGCTTACTATTACTTAACTATAAAGGATATATCAAATATATTTAATCATCGTATTTAAAAATAATCCAAGCATGTGTTCGCTTGAGAAAGTTGCTTTCATTATGTCATCGGCAGCAAATTTTACTACCCTGGAATTATTATCAAAATGTATTTCCTCAGCTCTCATTGATGGAAATTTCAGTTCCTCGTCAGTTTTAAGAGTAAATGAAACAACAGGTTTTACCGCACATCTAAAATTGTATTTCACCTCTAGCTAATCCTCGTTTTGACTTTTCTTTTGGCGTCACAAAATCTAGATTTTCTTGACGATTATCTGTTTTAATTCGGTTGACGAGGTCTATCACTAAACCATTAGGTATAAATCCGTTAAATGTTTCATTAACAAATCTATGGCTACAATAACAAAATAAATCCATTTTTGTTCCTCTAAAGGATTTTTTGAGATATCCACTATTTTGCAAATTACCTAGCACTATTTTAGTTTTTCTTTTACGAATAATTCCTTTTTCAGAGATAATAATACCGAATGCGGCTGAAATTCATCTTGTAAAGATAAGTTTTCAATGTTATCAGCAACTGCGCCATTAGCATGATATACACGTTGTCCTGGAATTTCATCACAAAACAAAATGTAAATAAAATCTTTCTTTAGCATTTCCGTTCTCTCGGCATTATCACCCTTAACGCCGATCTTATAACCTGCTGACGTTAATTTACCAAACGGTTGTCTGCATTTGATATGTATCACCGACTGTAGCATATTTCCCGCATACCATTTATTCTTGAAGTGAACGTAATAATAATCTTGCTCGTTTGCGCTTGTCATGTTTTATTTCATTATACTATAAACATTCTATATCTCTCATTGATTTTTCAACTAGCGTTTGCCAAAGTGCGGTGGTATATCAATTAAACATAACATATATCATATATAATGTTTAAATTGAAAGATATTGCTAAAAAGAGCCTTATCAAGGCAGAAAAAAATTATTAGTGCATTTTCTGGTTATGATAATGGTTACAAATTTAAAAATCAAAATATTTTAGCAAATTTTTACTCCTCAAATTTATTTCATGTTTCATCACAACCTGTTATATCAAAAGAAATTGCATCACACAAAAGTATCAAACTAATAGTTCAGTATCAGATGATTTATCACAGTTGCATGTGATTGAAAAAGATATCATTGATATACATTTTGAAAATCCAAGTTTCGACAGCGAAATTTGAATACCATATCGAATAGCTAAATTACGAAAAATATTAACTGGAATAAATATTGCCACAGTCGCTGATGAAACACATCATGAAATAAATTTTAAAAAATTAAAGAAATTTACTGCATCAGGATCGGGTTGGAAAATTGAAATGATTAAAAAAGTTTTTTTTACACAGTAAAATATAAGGTACTTCGCGTTAGTTATTACGTTTATCTCCCTAAAAAATTAAAAACAAAAAATGCTGTATAAATTTCAGAAACAATTTTGATCAATGTTTCCAGTGGGCTATTCTTTATGCGATGTTTCCAGCAGAAAAATTTTGATCGTGTTGACAAATATTTTAGTCATATCAAAATTAAATTTTATTGGAATAACTTTTCTAGCTGCAGAAAATCAAATACCAAAGTTTGAAAAGAAAAATAATATTTCATCGAACTAAATGATAAAGGAGTTGTTTACCCGAGATTTTCAGAAAATTCTACACAAAAGATAATATATTTATTTTATCGAGAACATTATTGTTGGAAAACCTTAACGGATTAGTTGGCAGACAGTATAATAAAAATAAAAACAATATATATATTTCTGTTACAGATGTCTGCAAGGTTTTGCTAAGGATGAAACACTGCAAGAGCATTTTAAATACTGCGTCAGCCTTCAAAGGATAACTATGCTAGCAAAAAAAGTTTTAAAATTTTAAAATTATGATTATAAGCTAAATATTATGTTTGTTATTTCTGCCGATTTTGAGTGTCTATTGAAGCAGAAAATTATCCGAAAAAATAAAGTACAAGAAAAATACAACGTGTCCTTTTGGAGCAGCTTATAAAGTAGTTTGTTGTGCTAACGATAATTTTTCAGGTCCAATAAAATTGTACAGATGTTAAAATAGTGAGTCTGAAAGTCCTGCCGTATGGTTACTAAAAAAATTAATAAACGAAATTATTAAGATTTCTAACAGATTATTCAAATCAGCTTCAATGGAAAAAAAAACATCCGAACAACAACTTGATTTTGATAATGCAGTTAATTGTCATATCTCGAAAATCATTGCTTGAACAAGGTTCAGGTGATCACGTGTGAGGTCATTGTAATTTAACTGGTCATTACCGAGGAGCACCTAATAACAGTTGCAATTTAAAATTTCATGCCACAGATTTTATTCCTGTAGTTTCTTATAACTTTAGTGGCTATGCTAGTCCAATCGAGTTTGATAAATATTAGTCATTCGGTCCATTGTCACTGTCCCATCGGGTTTGATATATTTCAGTCATTAGGTTCAACGTGTAATCTAGTTTGATACATTTTAGTCATTTGGTCCAATGTCGGATCGAGTCTGATATATATATTAGTCATTAGGTCCAGTGTCTCACTGATTTTTTTTTATATATTTTAGACATTAGGTCCAATGTTCCATTCAGTTTAATATAGTTTAGACATGAGGTCTAATGTTCCACTGACTTTGATATACCTTAGTCATTAGGTCCAATATCCCATCTTGTTTGATATATTTTAGTCTTTAGGTCCATTGAGTTTGATATATTTTAGTCATTAGGTTCAATGTCACATTGAACTTAATACATTTTAGCCACGAGGTCCAATGTCCCACCCAGTTTGATATAATTAGTCATTAAGTCCAGTGTCCTATCGAGTTTGAAATATTTTAGTCGTTAGGTCCAGTGTCCCATCGAGCTTAATATATTTTAGCCACGGGGTCCAATGTCCCAAAGAGTTTGATATAATTTACTCATTAAGTCCAGTGTCCCATTGAGTTTGATGTATTTAAAGGGGACCCTAACCTGCAAAATTTTATTGTAAATAGAAGGATATGTAGTAGTTTGTGTATATAATCTATCCTGACTATTTTTTCTTTGCATTTATTGTACTTCCACAAACATTTAATA
Organism: Potamilus streckersoni; assembly: GCA_016746295.1. Classification (NCBI taxonomy): domain Eukaryota; kingdom Metazoa; phylum Mollusca; class Bivalvia; order Unionida; family Unionidae; genus Potamilus; species Potamilus streckersoni. The sequence continues at coordinate 624,859 of JAEAOA010000316.1, read as the reverse complement.
ATAAAAATGCGTTGAATTCCGAGATCAAATGGAAAGAACCTATCCCTCAAGTTGTTATCTCCCTTTCAAACAAGCAGGATGTGACGTCGTTTGAGACGATTCCCGTACAACAGGCATATAAATATCAGTGTCAAGTAGAAACGATGTTTCAATGCGCAGCTCTGAATTGTGTGAATAAAAGCAGTTCCCAACAAATATTTTTTTTCCACATTTCTATAGGACCCTAAAGGGTGATTTGTATGGGCGATCAAATTAAAGAGAGAAGGGATTTATGACCGAGACATTTCGCGCATGAAAGTTTTTCAAAAGATCAGAGACTCTTCAAACTATTGGGTCTGAACCAAAACGTTAGCGTTTGAAGCCTGATGCAGTGCCGACTCTTTTTTAAAAATATTTTTCTACTCTTCTAACAAGATAGAAGACGGGAAGTACGCCGGCGAGTCGTAGTCGACATAGGCCAGGGAGCATCACAGGAGTCTGCAGTTTATCAATAAAGCATGACGAAATTTTTGACTACATGAAATTTCGTCGTGCTTTATTGATAAAACTGCAGACTCCTGTGGGAGCATTAACGACTCAATAATTCAGGAGCACCGTCAACGTTTCAATACCTGAACGTGTAATTTCAGCCAGTAAAGTTAAAAACCTCAGTAGCTTCTGATATTTTATTTTGTCCTTATACACATACATTCACACATATTTCAAGAACTGTCAAAAGTTTTCACATCATCAGTCAGAAGTGAGAATACATGAATCATGTGAAGGTTTCAGATGAGAAGGTCTTGCGAATCGTGCTCACTACACATGATGGTAATATTTTTATATTTTTTTTACCTAGTATATTCTACACCCTACGGAAAAATCGTCTATATGATGTGTCGGTAGAGTCTAAAAGGACAAAATAATTTACTGAATAGTATAGTTATTACACATTATTTCACAACAATTCAATCACTTTATACATGGCTACATGGTATTTATTTTTTAACAGATTGGTCTATGGAACCTTGGAAGACGTGGGGGTGTAACATGTGCTCTCTCTCTCTCTCTCTCTCTCTCTCTCTCTCTCTCTCTCTCTCTCTCTCTCTCTCTCTCTCTCTCTCTCTCTCTCTCTCTCTCTCTCTCTCTCTCTCTCTCTCTCACTCTCTCACACACACACACACACACACACACACATACATACATACATACATACATACATACATACATACATACATACATACATACATACATATATATATATATATATATATATATATATATATATATATATATATATATATATATATATATATATATATATATATATATATATATATTCTCTTCCGAGAGCCACTGAGATTGCCAACAAATATTCCATTCTTGGTTGGACATTGGAACACATTTACTACACAAGCACCTGTGTGGAAAAAAGGCTAAAATTATTTGAAAAAAAAACTGTTGCCTGTTTGATATTTTAAATGTCCATTTCTTTGACGAGCATTCATCCAATTATGACATGTACAAGTTCATATCAATAGCTGTTGGATTAATCCAGGCTATAGAATGTAAAAACCAATTTCCAGCCCACCCACCCAAAAAAAAAAAAAAAACTGGCAAGAAAAACTCTGATCTGTAATATTAAATTGTTTTGACTTAAAAGAAAATGAAAAGAAAGAAAAATTAATGAAACAAAAAAAATGAATTGTGAAAGAAATCGTAATCGGTAGAAAATTATAGCCCTCTCCCTAACGGTTTATTGATTAAATTTTGTACTGCTATTTAGTTTTGTATTTAAAATTAAAGGTAGTTTATAATCATCGTCATTGTCAGAACCTGACGATTCCTGTACATCTTTGTCACACGATTTTGTCTCGGGTTCATACATATAAGGTTGGATGTTCATGAAATATTCTACTTCTGGATTGTCATCAACATCACTGACAGTCGACATAATTTAAATATTCAAGTACAGCCAACTCAGAATGACTGACTGTATTATCATATGAGTCTGCAGGTTTTTTTTTTCAATAAAGCACGACGAAATTTCTGACTACATGAAATTATCTTAACGGTAATATAAAATAATTATTTTATAATACCGTTAGGTGATTTCATGAGGTCAAAAATTTCGTCGTGCTTTATTCATAAAACTGCAGACTCCTGTGCTGTTATCAACAATGCCAGCGTGTACAGTTCTCAAATGACGTCACATCCGCTAATTGTTCAGGGGGGAGGGAAGTGCGTTAGTTTATTCAAGACCGATCGGGAGAGATGATCGGTTTTTCATAAATTTCTTCGTAACGAGTAAAAAAAAAAGGTAAAAATTTTCAGAAAAATATATATATATATATATATATATATATATATATATATATATATATATATATATATATATATATATATATATATATATATATATATATATATATATATATATATATATATATATATACGGAGTTTGCGCGAATTTCAGTTTAGCATGTTTGTCCCCTTTAAGCCATTAAGTCCCAAGTGCCATTGTGTTTCATGCATTTTAACCATTACGTTCTATGTCCCATAGAGTTTGATATACTTTAGTCTTGAGGTTCAGCGTCCTATTGAGTTTGATATAATTTAGCCATGAAGTCCAGTATCCCATCGTTTTTCATATATTTTTAGCCATGATGCTCAGTGACCAATCGTCTTTGATATATTTTGGTCATCAGATCGAATGTCCCATCGAGTTTTATATATCTTAGTTTGATAAAATTTAGTCATTAGGTTCACTGTCCGATCGAGTTAGTTATATATATATATATATATATATATATATATATATATATATATATATATATATATATATATATATATATATATATATATATATATATATATACAGTGTCACATTGACTTTGATATAGTTTAGACATGAGGTCTAATGTTTCATTAAGCTTGATATATATTTAGTCTTTAGGTCCAATGTCCGGTCGCGTTTTATGTATTTGAGCCATTAGGTACATTGTCCCTGTCCAATTCAATTTGGTATATTTTAGTCATTAGATCCAGTGTACCATCGAAATTAATCTATTTAGCCATGATGTCCAATGTCCCACGGAGTTTGATTTAATTTAGACCAAATGTCCAGTGTCACACTGAGTTTTATATATTTTAATCGTTAGATCCAATGTCCCATTGAGTATGACATATTTTAGCAATGAAGTCCAATGTTCTAACGTGTTTCATGCATTTAACCACAACGTCCTATGTCGCATTCAATTTGATTCATTTTAGTCCTTAATTCCTGTATCCCATCGTATTTGGTGTATTTTAGACATTAGGTTCATTGTCCCATCGTATTTGATATATTTCAGCCATTAGGTCCAATCTCCCATCGTGTTTAATATAATTTAGCAAATTTAGTCCATAATCCGTGTCCCACTGAAATTGATATAAATGAGCCATTAGGTTCAATGTACCATCGAGTTTGATATATTTTAGACGTTAGGTCCAGTGCCCTTTCGAATTTGATATATTTAGTAATTAAATCCAGCGTACGTGTCGCATCCAGTTTGATATATTTGTGCCATTAGGTCCAGCATCCCATCGAGTTTGATACATTTTAGCTATGAAGTTGAATGTCCCATCGTGTTTGATACATTTGAACCATCAAGTAAAATGTCCCGTCGTGCTTGATAAATTTTATTCATCAGTTAAAATGTCCCATCGAGTTTGATATATTTTAGCCATGATGTCGAATGTCATATCAAGTTTGATATGTTTTAGTAATTTGTTTCAATATCCCGTCTTTATATATATATATATATATATATATATATATATATATATATATATATATATATATATATATATATATATATATATATATATATATATATATATATATATTTGTCAATAGATCCAGTGTCCTATAGAATTTAATATTTTAGTCCTTAGTTCCAGTGTCCCATCGTTTATGACATATTTTAGTGATTAGGTCAAGTGTCCGTGTCTCACTGAGTTTGATATATTTTAGCTATTAAGTTCAGTGTCCATCTCCGATTGAGTTTGATATATTTCAGTAATTATGTCCAGTGTCAGTGTCCCATTGAGCTTCTTACATTTTATCACTATTTCCAGTGTCCGTTTCCATTCATGCTTGATATATTTTAGTTATTAGGTCCAGCGTTCCATCGAGTTTGATATATTTTGGACATTGGGTCCAGTGGCAGTTGAGTTTGATATATTTCAGTCATTAGGTCCAATGTCCCATCGAGTTTGATATTATTTGGTCGTTAGGACCAGTGTCCAGTTGAGTTTGATATATTTGAGTCATCAAATCCAGCGTCTCTTCGAGTTTGATATATTTTGGTTTTGAAAAATCCAGCGTCCGTATCACATTGAGTTTAATATACTTTAACAATTTGGTCCAGCGTTCCATCGAGTTTGATATATTTTAGCCATGTGGTCCAATGTCCCATCGTGTTGGATACATTTTAGCCCTATGATCCAATGTCCCATAGAGTTTTCTATATTTTAATCATTGGGTCCAGTGTCCCACAAATTTGATATATTTTAATCATTAAGTCCAATGTCCCATTTAAGTTAATATATTTTAGCTGTGAAGTCCAATGTCCCGTTGCGTTTGATACATCTCAACCATCAAATCGAATGTACCATTTTTGACGTTTATATATTTATCAATGACGTCAATGTCCCATCGTGTTTGATATATTTTATTCATCAAGTCAAATGTCTCATCATTTTTATATTTTGTCGCCTTGTGGTCAGGCGTCCCATCGAGTTTGATATATTTTAGCCACGCCGTTCAATGTTCCATCGAGTTTGATATGTTTTACTAATTAGGTTCATTATCCTGTCGTATTTGATATATTTTGGTCATTAGGTCCATTGTTTGTGTCCCATCGAGGTTGATACTTTTTGTCATTAGTTCCATTGTTCCGTCGTGTCTGCTGTATTTTAGTGATTAATTCAAGTGTCCGTGTCCCATTGAGTTTGATATATTTTAGTCATTTTGATCAGTGTCCGTGTCCCATTGACTTTGATATATTTCAGTCATTATTTTTAGTGGCCGTATCCCATAATTTTTATATATATATTTTAGCCATTAAGTTCAATGTCCCATCGTATTGGATATAATTTAGCCATTAGGTCCCGCGTCTGTATCCCAAATAGTTTGATATATTTTAGCCATTATATCCATTGTCTGCGACCCATCTTGTTTGATGCACTTTAGTTATTAGGTCCATTGTCCGTGTCCAGTGTCCCGTTGAGTTTGATATATTGTAATCATTTTTACCAGTGATCTGTGTCCCATCTTATTTGATATATTTTAGTTATTAGGTCCAGTGTCCGTGCCCGATCATGATTTATATATTTTTAGGCATTAGTTCCAGTGTCCCATCGTCTTTGATAAATTTTATTCATCAGGTTCAATGTCCCATCTTGCTTGGTATATTTTAGTCATTAGATCCAGAGTATGTGTCCCATCGAGTTTGATATATTATAGTAACTAGGTTCATTTTCCCATCCTGTTTGATTTATTTTATTCATTAGGTCTAATGTCCCGTAGCGTTTGATACATGTTAATATTTAGGTCGTGTCCCATCCTGCTTGATGTATTTTAGTAATTAGGTGCAGTTTCCGTATCCCATTGAATTTGGTATATTTTATTCAATATTTTCAGTGTTCTTGTCCCATAGTGTTTGATATAATTTGGCCATTAAGTTCATTATCCCATGGTGGTAAATATAATTTAGCCATTAGGTACAACGTCCGTAACCCAGAGAGTCTGATATATTTTAGCCATTCTTTCCAGTGTTCGTGTCCTATCCGGTTTGATGAATTTTAGTCATTAGGTCCAGTGTACGTGTGTGGGGTTCGGTCTAGGGGTGGGGCTCTTCCTATAGACTTTAAAGAATTATGAGGAAGTTTCCCTGGTCCACTTTCAGAATGCTACTTCTGGACAATATATATATATATATATATATATATATATATATATATATATATATATATATATATATATATATATATATATATATATATATGGCAACGAGCTCCCAGTCAGCAATGCCGACAGATAAATTATAAGGAAATACGAGAATAAAATTCAAATAATAGCAATTTAATGAAATGATAACTTTAAAAGATCTTAAATTAATCACTGTCACTCTTGACCCAGTGACTGCCTAAATCATCATTTGATTCCAGTGTGAGTAGATTTTCCCTTCTCCTTGTGTGTTACTCATCTATTCTGTCTTCTTCCTCTTGTCTTTCTCTCCTTCCGTTCCCCTTTCTGTATTCCTCTCGACTGTCTCTCTCTACTTCTGTTTCCCTTTTCCCTGTATCCCTCTCTTCTTCCGTCTGTCACTCAATGTCTCTCAACGTCACTCAAGGTTGCTCGACTGTCACTCTAACGACCCTCGAACTTCCCTCAAACGTCCCTCGAAGCTTCCTGATTGAAGCTGTTTTCCAAAGATTCCCTGAATCTGGCCAATTTACGGTTGGCAACGGAGTTCTACCTCTGAACAAAATCGTTTATTGTAGCGAACTGCCTAATTCCTACGAAACATCGGTTATTTTCCCGGGGTCAAATAAAGGCCCACCCACCTCGCATTTCGATTGGATGGCTCTTGACTCGGTCAGTCGTTCAAACTGTCAATCATCCGAATGTCTGTCTGTGGGTCCATCAAATGTTACAGTCTACATGTTTGGCGGGTCTTCTGTCGTTTAGAGTGGTTAAGTAAATATTTGCAATGTACACATGCACTGGTCGAATATCTCACCCGAGCTGAACAAAGAGCATGTTACGTAAGGGGATTAGCTAAGGTAGGAACTTCTCCAACATCGAAGCTGTTCAGCCAGAGTACAATTTTACACATGTATACATTAAGTCAGAACAACCAGTTATACGTACATATACAACACAAGGGGTTGGGTTAAAACGTCACAACCTGTCTCACTGAGTTTGATATATTTTTATGATTTAGTCCAGTGTCCGTGTCCCATTAAATTTGATATGTTTTAGTCGTTATTGTCAGTGTTCTTGTCCCATCTTGTTCGATATATTTTAGCAAATAAGTCCAATGTCCGATCGTGTTTGATATAATTTAGCAATTTGGTCCAACTTCCATATTCAATCGAGTTTGATATATTTTAGTCATTATCTACAGTGCTACATCGTATTTGATATATTTTAATCATTAGGTTCACGGTCCATGTCCAATTGACTTTGATATATTTAGTAATAATTTCCAGTGTCCGTGTTCCATGTGTTTTATATATTTTAGTCATTAGGTCCAATGTCCAATCGAGATTGATATAGTTTAAACATGAGGTCTAATGTTCCATTGAGCTTTATAAATTTTGGTCATTATGTCCAATCTCCCATTGGGTGTGATGAATTTTAATCATTAGGTCCAATGTCCTATTGATTTTGATATATTTTAGTGATTAGGTCCAATGTCCCATAAAATTTGATATAGTTTAGATATGAGGTCTAGTGTCCCATTGAGTTTGATATATTTTAGTCATTATATCCAGTGACCCATCGCGTTTGATAGAGCTTAGTCATTAGGTCCAATTAGGTTGAGTTTATTTGTTTAGCCATCTTGTCCAATATCCCATCTAGTTTGAAATATTTTAGCCATGAGTTCTATTGTCCCATTGAGTTTGATATATTTTAGCCATGAGGTCCAATGTTCGGTCGAGCTTGATAGATATTAGTCATTAGGTCCAGTGTCCCACTGAGTTTAGTATATTTTAGTCCAAGTTTAAGAGGACAATGTATCAAATGAAGAACACTCAGAAGAGATATATTGTTTCTACGAATATTTCTACATACATACATACATACATACATACATACATACATACATACATACATACATACATACATACATACATACATACATACATACATACATACATACATACATACATACATACATACATACATACATACATACATACATACATTGTGCTTATACCCGATATCTAATAAACTTTATACAATGTTGGATAGATAACGATGCGATAACAGTCATAAACCACGGGTCAACAATGCCAATTTCGAACGACAGGGTCAAGTATTATGTACACGTTACGTACTCCAAAGACGTCTGGTACAGCCGGTTTATTACTCCCACCTAACTTAAAGCTAGAATAGTATATGCATATATAGACAAAAAAGAGGGTGCGGGGCAGTGTCTGATAACTTTGGCTTAGGTACAGAGTAAACTATTAACATAAGATAATGTTGTAAACTGTCAATTTAATTTCCATTCAGTTTTTATGTACGTAAAACATCATCAGCTCATTTAAACAAGGGCAGTTACTTTTCATATTTTCATTAGTTAATGATCTTCAGATATGTGTGTATGTTGCTATTAATCAATATCTGAGCATACATGTGTGATTTAGTATTGTGATTGTGTTTTGTATGTGTGTTTGTGTGTGTGTGTGTGTGTGTGTGTGTGTGTGTGATGTTTTGATTTACAAACGTGCTTTAGTAGGAAAATGTTTATTGTTTTCTGAGACTAAGGGTCTTGTCTTATGAATAGTTCATGAATTCAGCTCCAGCGAATGACACGTGAAAAGAAACATTACAAATTCGATGGATCTTTTGTAAACCAGGTGAAAACAAAGCAAGTTTTAAAGAACATACATAAAATTAAGATTCGACTAATTTAATAATTTCACCAAAAAAAAATCATGAATTTATGGACGAGAATTCGACACGGGACAACTTTTGACTAAGTCGAAGAAACTAAATGTCAATTGAATGAAATAAGGAGACATTCGTGCTGTATCTAAAAATGTACAAAGACTTCTCTACTTAAAAATATGTTATTTAATCTTTCAAGAACACCAATAGCAAAATAATTTATTGACAGGGTTCTCATGAGAACTTTTTCTATTCAGTATGATATCCGTTCATATCTTTTTTTTCTGTACAGTTTTATTAGAAAATTTTTCTGAAGACGGAATTTTCTGTCATCAAATTCACTTGCTTGGGAGCTGTGTTAGTACGAAATTTAAAAACATAAAACCACGTGCTTTTGCATATGTACTTTCGCCTCACAAAGAGGCAGCAAAATAAATGAATAGATATTGCTAGAACAACTGCATTTGGCGCAAATCGCATCACCCCATCCCACCCCACCCCATCCCACCAACTCCCCCCACACACCTTGCTGATCCCCAATTAATTATTGTTCTTGATACAAAAGTTGTCATTTCCTAGAAAAAGTGAAGATCTGTTGTTTGTTCAGAAAATATTTGAAATATCAATAAGTTAAATTGCCTTTTCTGTTTATTTTACTTTTGACTCCTTCCCTAGGACCACAGTCACAGGAGTCCTATACACCTTTCGTAGATAGTTATCATATTGGTTATATATCGACAGAAATTGCGAATTTCCGTAAAGCAATTAAGGAATAGACGTGGTAACGGACAGACAGAAACACAGACTGACAGACGGACGGTATCATAATAGTCCATACGAATATTTTTTATGAGTGCAAGGGGATATAATAAGAAATAAAATATAACCGAAATGTTAAGCTAGAAGAGATTCGGTCTAAGTCCCCATTTAGATTAATCACCATAAACTGTGTCTTACATAAATAGTATTTATGAAGGCAAATCGAATTCGTAAATTTATTCAAGTTACTTGGTAACTTTAATAAATGGTTTTACCTGTCATTACTACTTTTTGAAATAATGTTCGTAACTTTGATTTCTAAAGTGCACATTTAGTGTTTAGTATTTCATCGCTAACGTACGTATATATGTATGTATGTATGTATGTATGTATGTATGTATGTATGTATGTATGTATGTATGTATGTATGTGTGTGTGTGTGTGCGTGCGTGCGTGCGTGCGTGCATGCATGCATGCATGCATGCATGCATGCATGCATGCATGCATGCATGCATGCATGCATGCATGTATGTATGTATGTATGTATGTATGTATGTATGTATGTATGTATGTATGTATGTATGTATGTATGTATGTATGTATGCATGTATGTATATATGTATATATGATTGCATGCATGTATATATATATATATATATATATATATATATATATATATATATATATATATATATATATATATATATATATATATATATATATATATATATATATATATATATATATATATATATATATATATATATATATATATAATACAATCAGGTTCTTTATTTTGATGGACTTTTATGAAATTGAACTTTGATGGACTTTTATGTAATATATATTCATAAAAGAACATTCTAAGGAGTTATCGGTCATAAATGTCTCTTAATATGACATAACTTAAACGGTAGTCAGAGTTCTAAAGGACACATTAATTAAGAACATTTTCCACGGTTACCGTTGGGGTCAGTTTACACTGCAATTTTGTCTGTAGACGTCCTTTGCGTTTCGTTAGATTTAACAAAGAGATTGCGTGCGTCAGGGATGGATTTAGATAAGGTTGTCTTCCCCAAGAGCTCGGGAAACGTTTCCACTAATGTTCTCTGAGATGTAAATCCTTACTGTATTCATTTACATGTCTCTATTTATGTTTATTTTGGCTGTTCATTCACTTGGACTTACGGACGAGTTAGGAGCAACCTGTCTTTTTCGTTTAGGCACATTATGTGGTTCTGGAGATGGCGTAGAAGCGGTTATATATGATACAGATCTTTCAGCCTTTTGATTTGATTCGCCATTCCCGTTTATGCTCTTTGTGACATTTTCGTTAGAAAAATCCTCGTTTATCATATGTAACTTTCCTGCATCTGTTTTTAATGCTTTCCCAGACTTGTTCAGTAAAGTCATAGATAACATGGGAACATTTGGTATATCTGGTGCAGGAAAATTTGGAAGTCCGGAATCTCTAAAATTGGAAGAAACGGGTTCCTCATATAAGGCTTCATCATAATATTGCAGGGAGTTTGCAGTTTTTAATAGTACGTCTCCTTGATTTGTGTTCTTAGGGTCAGTTTCACCTGTTTGACTTTCCTCATACACAAACTCTTCTATCATGTCAGCGTCATCTGGAGGAATGCTTTTTCCTTTTCTATTGAATGGCTTTTTCAGTATTGTCGTTGTATATTTGGTTGTTCCTTTGTTTTCTCCACTTGAATAATCGTAAGATTCATACAATGCTTCTTCTTCGTCGACACACTCATTCTCTTTCGACATCTTCGTTATGCCTCTTTCGACTTCATGCAACTTGTTCTCGTTGTCATATTCTTCATACAGTTCGGATTCACTGACGTCTGCATCAACATGGGATGGAAGATTAACATCAATCGTGACAATCTTGTTCATCATTTCAGTAAATTCTTTTTCTTTTTCCCTACATGCATCTTGATCTTTAATTTTATCTGATTCGTTTCTATCGACTGTGACTGAATTATAGAATTATACTGTTTTTGCAGACGATCCTTTGAAATCATTTGTTTGTATTTTGCGCTCATCCATTTCAGGCAATGCAGAAAGATCTGGATAATCCCCAGTGTCATTGTCGTCGCCTTCCTGAACTTTTTCCTCTTCGAGTATATTTTGGACTTCGGCCTCTAGTGATTCGGCTAAAGGGTTGGGGTTAATTATTTCATCCGTCCTATTTCGTCGTTCTGAATGTTTGGGAGGCTGTTCAAGATTTGTATCCTTCTTACGGGCATTTTTCTCGAGTAAGTCTCTTTGCTCATTGACATTTTCTTTCTTATCATGAAGGTTGTCATCCGTTTTCCTTTCAAATGCCTGCCCAACCTCACCACCATGAGTTAAGCATTTCATTGCTTTTAAGTTCTTTATTTTTCTCTTCCTGAAGCAAGAACATGATAATCAAATATAATTTTTTAAAAGTGTAATAAAAGTTCGCACTTTATTAACATTATCCACAGTGCTGATTTATTAAAGCACGTACTTGCTTCAATTACGATACCAGAACGTCTTGAAAGAATATAAAAATGTTACATTACTGGACAGACTTATAGTTGCATAAATAAAATGTCTGGTTATCGGTTTAAAGCAGGGGTGCACACATTTTTTCAGCATGCGAGCTACTTATAAAATGACTAATCCAAAATGATCTGCCTACCACAAAAATGCAAAACATAAACAGGCTGACGTCTACTTTATTTAATGCTACACGATCTACTCACACTACCTTCACGACCGACCAGTCGATCGCGATCGACGTATTGTGCATCCCTGGTTTAAAGGTTCTTGAAATTATATGGGTAATGGTGTACATTACTATCTTTTGGTCAAAGTATTACGATAATTGCCTACAAAAATAAGTGGAATAAGTGTAATATTTTCATAATAAATAAAAATGTAGGTCATGAAGTTTTCTTTGTTATTCTTTAGAAAAAGTTAGTTTGTATGACTATATACAATAAGATGTTGCAGCTCTTCACCGTCGTTTGCATAAAATAAAAAGGAACTGGTTAATTGATCTATCATAGGTGATATGACCATGATTTGTTGTTACTTACATTCTACAGATGATGATAATCGACAAGACAACGCCTATAAGCACAACTACGGATAATGCAATGAAAGCACCGACAAGTCCTGAAAAAATATATATATACAAAACAGGAAATATTGTATTGGCTATTGTAGTACTATAATAATTCAGGCTTTCTCTATTACATGTATATATATGAGGTATAGATAAGTATCTATAAGAGGTATAGATAAGTGAAACATTTACATATGCTTTTATCTATTGTTGATGGTCTTTCCTGTCTCTTTTTAATGAATAATATAATGTATATTTTTAAAAAAATGTCAAATATATATGTATAAACTAATGTCGATGCAACCTAACGACACCTCTGAAGCTATACATATAAAGAAGAAGAATTGTACTCTATACATATTTTCTTTCATGGATAAAGTCAATGGCAGTACAATTTCAAAGATTTTGGAGGATATGGAATCGGATGGGGAATATAAACCAAAAAATAAAATCGTTTACATGCCAAATGCACTATATATATATATATATATATATATATATATATATATATATATATATATATATATATATATATATATATATATATATATATATATATATATGAGAAACTGAATGGAAAATGTTTAATTAAAAAGGCAATGCAGCTATCAATTAATGACTTGCATCTCAGCTAACAAATAAGAAAATTCTGTTTTATGTCCACAATTATATCAACAATTATCATATCAATACTATTCATGCACAACAGACTGGACTTCATTCGGAACACCACTGGAACTCATTCTGAAAACTCTATACTTTTATACTTGAGACAGAACTTTTAAGTCTATCGGAATTTAATTCACAATAATGTTAATTACTTATAAATTTTCGTTATTATTTGTTGAATTGTGCTAAACGTTTTGGTATTCGATTTTTTTTCTGTTACTTAGTCAAAGACTGTAAAATCGTAACAGAAAATTTAGAGCTCGTCCGGTATACGAATTTCGTTAAAATATTTTAGACAAAGTATCGTTTTTGAAATTAAAATTTACTTTGGTTTGGAATTTTCTTAGTCTTTTGTATGTTGATTTCACATATTTGAGAAATCTTTAGTGAAACTAACAAGCGTTTACCATGTCATATAAAATGGGGAAATTTGTTTTAGATTATACCCAGGAAGGAAGGGTTCGATTCCTTCGAAAAGGACGGGTTTCTTGAGCCTACCATATATATGAAGATGAAAAAGAAATGCAATTTAATTTAAAAGCATTATAAATGGTATGTTGAGCACACACGCACACATTCCCTTTACAAATCAGTTCATGATTTGATTGTACCAGAAATATTAGGTTACCACCCCTATTAAACAAAAGTAACTAGATAATATTTTCCCCATTTTGAGAAAATTGCAACAAAAAAAATTCAAATGGAAAAAAGGCATTGGAAGTATGCTGCTTGCACAAAAATGATTATTTTTTGGCTCGTGAAGCTTCATTTGTCGATCACTCTTCCTATAAGTAGGTTTTTGATATAAAAACAATCCCAATTCAGTTTCATACGGGTATTTCCATATCTCAGTTTTGCACAAGTTTTAGGAATCGAACTTCTTGAAAAGACTGGTCAGAATCTCTGTCTCTTCTTACGTGCACCAACTGCAAGAAGAAATAGCATGTCATATCTCAGGACATGTGACAGTAGGAGTGGGAATTTCTGTACCTATTCGGAGTATTTATTTATTACTAAGTAATGACCTTGATGTTGATAAAATTCATATTTATCAATTGTAACTGACAAGCCTTGATTGGATCTAAAAGTTCATCCAACTGAAATTGAAATCCCTGGTTTATAAGTAACACGTAAAGTTACTTAAGCTAAGGCAAAGACTGCTATTCAGAATGATGTTGTTCAGGAAATTAATCATTTACCTGACACATTTATTTGGCAGTCTTATGATGAAGATTTTTATGTTCCTGGTATTGATCAACCAGGAGGTACTGAATACAGTGATCCCTTTTTGCTACTTAATCTCTCTATTTTAATCAGGTTGATAAACGATAATCGCCAGTTGTAGAACAGGATCAAGATACTGATATCACCCATTTGTTTCTAAAGGCAATTACCAAAATGGACGCCACACAAGTACCATTTTGTTATTTAATGAGAAATGTTGTCCTTGTGAGGAAATGGTGGAGACCAGCCGAGTTACTGGCTGGTGACAAGTGGTAGCGTACTATCAAATGATTGCTTCTGTGTCATATCGACCGGAAATTCATTGGCTGGTCATTTAAGAGTCCAAGAATTAAATTTGTGCTTTTGCCTTCCTTGTGTTACATTATTAGAACATGTTGAGGGACACGGTCATGTTAAACTTATATAAATTAAAGCCAAGGCTATTTCTAAATTCCCAGCGTCTATCAGTTAAAAAATAAATTGTGCGCTTTTTAGGTATGGCTGGATATTATCTAAAGCCAAAGATATTTGTAAATTGCTAGTGTCTATCAGTTAAAAATAAATGATGCGCTTTTTAGGTATGGCTGGATATTATCTAAAATTTTGCTGCAATATGTCCATAATAACTGATTCTCTGACCAATTTGTTGATCAAGAAAACCAAATGTCAAGGGATTATAATAAATTAAGGCAAACTTAAGAGTCCATCAATTTTTTTTTCGGCTCCAGAGTTAAGCCATTTTAAATGTCTGTTGATGCAAGTGATGTAGGAGTTAGTAAAGTATTAGGCTACGTCAGTGAGACAAAAGATATTGTCGACCAATAAGAGTGATAGTTTTTTAAATTGTAACAAGTAATGGAGAAATTATTCCACTGTCAGAAAGGATAATATTGTCTTATAATTTTGGATGTGTATGGTGTATATAAGTTACGTTCATTCTCCGATTATTGTATTAAGTGATCTCAACCACTTTATTTGTATCTACAAAATAATAAAAACAAATTCAGATTTTGTAGAGGTGGAGACAAACGTTGTCGGGCGGTATTCCATACTGAAGTTTTACGCTCGTTTAACCACTTCATCAGTTCTGACTTATCGGTCACTAGCTAGTATATTTCGACTAACCATGGTATGGGGATGGTAACTAAAAATCCTCTTCTTTTACCCATGGCGTCAAATCTTCAGAGCACTCACTTTTTAGTAATAATCCCTGTCAGAAGAGAACACCTATGCATACATTTATTATTATTTATTATTATTTTAAATTGCTGACGCATGCGTGGAACGCAGCATCAACCCAAGTCACGAACAACGTCTGGACTCCTAGTGAGGAGTATATCACAAGGAACAGACTAGTGCTTGAAACGGAACAGCGGTTAGATCTGGCTGTCACGGCAGAATTGTGAAAGACAGGCAGAGACAAACGTGTCGGAAATTTGAGAGCTAGAGAAAAATATTTTTTTTTAAAAGTGGGATATAAAAATATACAAAACTTAATCACTTCAGTCTGTCTGTCTGTCATTAGTTTTGATTTTGTAAAAAAAAAATATATATATATTTATCGTTCTCTAGATCTTGAATTTCCGACACGTCTCTCTCTCTCTCTCTCTCTCTCTCTCTCTCTCTCTCTCTCTCTCTCTCTCTCTCTCTCTCTCTCTCTCTCTCTCTCTCTCTCTCTCTCTCTCTCTCTCTCTTCCTCTGTATATTAGCATTTGTTATACATTGTATTTGGCAAGTCTTCGAACTGGACTTAGTTTTAAAAATGAAATGTATGATCCATTTGTATTTGAGTGAGAAATAGCTTCAAAAATACTATCAGAAATACTATCTTTTTATAAACAAAATAAGATATTGCTGTATAATACTAGCTAGTTCTGTATTGGAAAGAATCGTGTGCCTCGAAATAGTAACATAAAAATCATGCAGGCAATATCGCATGGACGAATCTTCCGGATCATCTTTTCAATCAACCTTTCTTTTAAGCAAAAATTGTATCTTAAACTAATTAAAAATTTGTGTGATGAAATTACCTAGGGACACTGGTTCCTTTCTCGTCGATGCCGATACAGTTGGTTTAACTGTGTTCTTTGTTGCTGAACCTATAAAAAAAATTCAGCATAAATTCAGTGTTTGTCATAGGGATTTATGGTAGGATAAATATATCATGGTTATTGTGGGCATTGTTGTGTGTGAGACAAAGAAGGTGTTATGTTTTCAGGAAGGAGGAGGAGTCTTATAACATTAACAAAATAAAGTAGGCTACATTGTAACTTCTGGAAACTGATCATTAGAAATTCATTTATTAATAGCACAATAATTTTGTTATTATTGTCGTCCAATTTTACCCCTCCACAAGGCAAGGATATTTTTTATAACCAACGGAACTAGTTTAAATGAGGTAGCATATTCAATGCCATATTTATAAAACAAAGGTCATTGACTGTCTTAAAATAAATAACTGGATAAAAATGAACGAATTTCTTTAAAAGAAGCCGACGCATGAGTAAATTGTACGCAACAGTAGACTTGAACCTAATCAACGGCAAAGAGCGTTCATCGTAGGGCTGTCGCCAGTTAACCTAGCGAACCTAACGCTAGACAGTCGGTCTAGCGAATCCATAACTATGTTCATTGTCTGTTTGTCATTACAGTTAACCTGATGAACATAAAACCATCTTCATTGTGTAGCTGTTGCAAAACGTATGGCCTCTTGAATCTATATCCATGTTCATGGCATGGTTTTCCACACACAGTCAAACTAATGAACCTCTAACCACGTTTCTTGTATGGCTTTCACCACACAGTTACCCTGATGAACCTAAAGCCATGTTCATTGTATGGCTATTGCCACACCGTTAAACTAATGAACCTAAAATCATGTTCCTTGTATGACTTTCACCACATAGTTAACTGAACCTCAAACCATGTTCATTTTATAGCAAATCATTTGCTTCATCCTGTAAGCTTTCTTTTGGATACTCCATAAGATGTATATTTGGTTGGCCAGTAATTTGATCAAACTGTTTATGGGTCTTTAATTAGTTGTATGTGCCCTTTTATATGGATCTGCTGTAGGTGATTAAATGAGAACGTTTAAGTACATACCAAAAATATCGTAACAAATGGAGGAAAAATGTTTTTAATGATGATGATTTTGAAACTGGATGTGCTCTATAATAAATTCCATATAGGTGACCCACTTGCTCTTTTCCAACCATTTGACCAACTCAAACATCTGGAGTCCAAAATTGGACAAGATATACAATTATACCAGATAGGTAATTGTCCATTAGATTGATCCTGAAGCCATTATTAAGGCTGTTATGCGATAGTTGATGGTCAATTCGCTCGGCACTGAGATAAATTTTTCAAATGATCAATTAGTGAGGTGTTTGTATATGTAGGTCTGCAATAAAATTTGTGGTGAAGGATTTTTCACAACAGAACGGTTCAGGGCCTGGATTTAATAAATCTCAGAGTATGGGTTTAAACTGAGTTTCCAATTTTAGCCGACGAAAGATTATTTTTCATACATTGTCTGTTTTAATTGAATGATATGAAATCTTAAAGATCAGCCTAAAGAGCCCAATGCTAATTCAAAATATTAACGACAGCAAATAAACGTTCATTTAGTAAAATAGCCATTTTTAAAATACATTTCATCCTAATTTAGCTATTATGGAAAACAATTTAACAGAGCGATAGGGCCAAAAGACGTTATTAACTTTTAGACTCTTAAGATAATACTGAAACGTCTGAATTCCATCATCCTATACTTGCATTTGTCTACATACTTTAAATTTTAAAGTTACTAACATGTATTTGAACAAGGTACGTTATAATGAAATGTGTTATGACATGTGTACATGATGTGTGTGTGTCTGTGTGTGTATTGGTGTGTATGTTAGTGAGAGAGACAGACTAGACAGACAGACAAACAGACGGACAGAGATGGAGAACCTTGGGAACCTGTTGAAAATAATTGCGTCTGCAACAATTTATTAGTATAAATATGAAACAATATGTTTACCTTGAAGAACCTTTTAATAGTTAACTAGCCTAGAAACCGATATCCTGGAAGATGGCGTAATAATGTGGCACATTGTCATCAATCTTGGGGATCCCGACTGAATACCGTTAGGTAATTGAGTCAGTGCGTTCGTTATTGTGTCTTATTAGGATAAAGAATTTGATGACAGTCGTATATATATTTAAAACTTAGGTTTCTACATTCATCTGTTATAGTATTGGGGGCTCCCCGAAGGTCCGAGAGGTCTAAAGTCCTAGCCCTTACTGTTTACTATAACCTCTTTTTGCGTGGGTCCAAGTCTCTGGCTCGGCCAATGTGGGTGTGTGAGAAAGCTTGCCAGTAATTTTCCTTGAGTCATTAGATTTTCCTGGGTTCTACCTCCACCAGTCAATGCCATTTTTGAGCACAAAATAGGCCATATATAGCGTATCTTGTGCTCAGAAATGGCGTTAATCCCAAACCAACAACAACGAGAAATTTAATAGTTTGTCACATTAATGGCCTTTAATAACGCAAACTTAAGGATGGGAGATACAACTCCGAGTATGAATAAATGGTTTACAAATAAATGTAGAATTCCATACCTTTTTGTCAACATAATGTTAAAGCATTATGCATTAATATGGTGTCTGCATGCAATGGAACAAAAGTATCTCCGACAATATTTAATAATCCATTGGTTAGCAAGGAGAAGTGGATTTTGCTTAAAACTTTGAGAAACTGAACATACACTGTTTATTTTTTTTGTACATATTGTTTGCTAACAAAATATATTTTAGCCCAAGCTGAGTACCTGGTAAGGAAATCCTAAAGAAAGGTCAATATACTGGCCATAAATAGCGCTTAATGTAAAACATATTGACATACTTGTACATAACATCATTAATGAGACCAAAGTCAGTGACAAAGATTGCAATGATCATCAACCTGAACAGTTTGGAATATTTTAATAATCTCTGTTCATATGTCTTGTCTGGCTGTGTTCAATTCAAACTGTATACATTTACTATGGAAAATAAACCAAAAAGTGCTCTCTTTTCCCCATTTATGAGTTCAATGTGCAAGGTTAGATAACTGTCATTATAGTCTGCTTTTTTTGCATTTCTTCACTTAGAACAATATAGACAACTAGTGGATAAATTGAATAACAATCTAGTTAAATATATGTATGTAATATGTTTCTCGGTTATAGGATCTTTATATGTTGGATTGTCTGATAGAAATAATCTTCATAATTAATTGGAGTGAAATGCGTTAAACAGGTTTTCTCTGCCAGTCATTAAATACATCGTGATCAAGAAATTTTGAATGTGTTTACGGATGCTTACTTAATCTAATTGTATTTATGGTTGACCCAGGTTCAAATCCATCCATGTGCAAATCCTTGTTCGCTTGGTTTCGTGTTTTGTTTTACCTCGAATTTTAAAGGAGCATTGTGTTATACTTGCATTTTCTGTGCGAACATATATCTTGGACGGTCGGAGCCCAAAATTCAAGCACTTTACCTTCATTAAGTATGTAAAGTAAGACTAAAGAACGTATGAAGTGTACAAAGAGAAGCTGTGCCTAACTTTGAAATATATTTATATACCTTTGTGGATTATGTTTTAATTTCTATAAAAGTCACTAAATGTAGCATGCCTCCCCAATTCTGAACTCTATTGACGCTCACCTTGCAGTGTCAATTACTTATATCCTCAGTCTTCCTATCCTCCGAACTATAATCAAACGCCTAACCAAAAATATTAAATTGCCGACAATATCGCACGGGACACATTAAGAAATAAACTACAGCAAAACCGACATATTGCTGACCAATGCATTTAAGCACAAAATGTCAAGCAATACCGATATATGTTATCTTGTGGGTGAAAAAGTTTCGCCACTCTTGAAATACTGAGGTTTTCATCCACTCAGTGAGATATATCCGCCAGTTGCTCAGAGCAAGCAAATATCCTCTCTGTATTAACTGCAAGAAGACCAATATATCAGTCTTCAATATATCTCATTGTAATATTTTTCCCATTAGGTGCGCGTAAGGCACAATGTGTATGCCAGTTTAACACTAGTTGTATCTCGTTTGTTCTGTATAAAAAAGATAATTATAATGCATTCGCCCACTTTTGACTATTATAAATACCTTAACCCACAACAAAATTGTACCTGCGCTTTCTATTAACAGGTTTAAAATAAATAACGCAGTACATTCCACCGATTCAGATCTATATGAGACATCCGGCTATGTCAGACCTACACACCCACTGTATGAAGCCTGTTCGCATTACCAATAGCCCTGAATTACGTTTCAAAAGGAAATTATTAAGCATTACCTTTTCTCTGACAGGCATAAAATTAAATCCTAGAAGCAATCACTTACTGCTAATGAATCTATTCACATTAAACGTCAACACTTCTATGCTATGATTAACTTATATTTTATTAAAGGGTAATATATATATATTTGGACATTCCTAGTATTGACAGACGAGCTGACTCATCATATTTAGACTAGAAAGATAAAGCATTATAAATACGTACCACATTCAGAAAAGACAAGTATTATAAACACTTACCATATTCAGCATGATGCAAAACAGCAAGGACAATTATGAAAATCATCCTCAGAAAATTCGGATCACGCGTTTTTCTGTTTTGTGAAGGATCAGCCACTTTATTTACAAGAGCAAAAGGCCAGGTAAATAATTCTCCATAATTCAAGCTCTATTAATGAGTGGCGCATGGTATATAAGATAACAAAGTACAAAATACAAGTAGATGTTAAAGATTATTTTTACTTACTAATATTTGAGCTACTCTAAGTTCTCGGTATTCGGCAGTATCGTCTGTTTCAGTATTAAATATAACACCCAATATTATCATACCATGTACAAACTACAATTATGTTGAAGTACTATTCGACCCAAAGACACAATGATGAGGTTAGAGTACTGAGTCAATGTTTGCCACTTTATGTGCATGTATAGATTTTATATTACATGTTTAAAAGTTTAGATTGTTAAGAAATTTTGTGCACGAAAATTCCTTATATTATATATGAACGAAAATGCTGACGGGTTTCATTGCCGCATACAGCGTTACCAGGGTCATATATGACTTGTCTTGACTAGCTGAAGATCACGCAGTAAACCTGCGGTAGTAAGCGCGTTTACCCAGTGTTCTCCCGCCCGTGGATTTAACCACGATAATAAAACTAATTTTCTCTGTGTCTACACAATGCAACTGGGTCAAATCAGAAAGCTAACCATCTTTCAGAAGCAATCATCAACTATAGAGGTACTTGAAACGTAATACATCATTCTTTGTTACTAGCTGTTACAAGTGATCATCTTATCCTGGGGTTAATCCACAGGATATCTGTCTGATAACTTTCTTGACTTCTTGCGCTATGGATGGAATGCTCAGTTAATCCTTAGTTTCCACTTGAGGCAAGTATTCGGTTACTTTGACTTTGATGGGTGAGCGTTAGACAGCTTTCAGTGCATAGTAGAAGCCATTTGAGTCGTTTTTATCTACAAATACTTGAATCTCGTTAATTTTACTACTGAGTAAGTAGTCCTGCATCTTGCGAAGATTTAACTGAACTATCATACTGGTTCTTGCTTGACGCCTGTCCCAGATGTAAGAGAGCAGTTGAGTAGACAGCATCTCTAAATGAGGCCCAGTAATCTTCCACAGTAGCCCAGGTATGCCTGCAGACTTCCAGTTTGCTATCCATGATCCTTAAGAGGCTTTGAATTAAAGCTGAGGTTTTTCTGCTTGGAGGCGCTTGGTCTCTTTATAGTCCTTATAATTGGAAGATGCCTCGTGGATGTGAAGGTAGAACTTGGACACAATTGACCTCTGGTCCGTCCCATAATTATGACCACAAAGGCCCTTCGTCGCTTGTACTTCCTCTCCGTCCCTCATCCTCGTGATGATATATTCAATGAGATGTCCTTGCTTTGAGCAGGACGCATCCACGACGTCTTGCTCATGGTAGTTAGGCGTAACAAGGTGTTATGATGACCAGATATTGTGTGACACACATTTTGAGCAACAAACGTCCGTTGCTGTTGGACTTACTGAAGCCGTGTATTCCAACAATTCCTTCTCATTTCTGGTGGTTAGTCTCAATCGAACGTTGAAGTCGCTAAGAATAACGAGCTTTTCCGGTTTCGGTGAGGCTGAGATTATGGAAACCAGATCTTTATAGAACTTATCTTTTAGATCATCTGCATTGGTCATAATTTGAAGTAGGTGCTGATGAAAATGACACTGACTTTTCGTTTTTCCTAGCGAAAGTTGGAAAGTCACTGTACCATCATTAAGGCCCTTGTGAAGGCTAGTTAGCTTGTGCACTAGATGAGACTTCAGCGAGAATAGAACACATGCCACGAGATGTTCTTCACTGCTATCGGCCACTCCAGAAAAGCGTAAAACCGCCGCCCACTTTCGACAGCTGGCCCTATTTTGCTAAGCGAGTCTCGCTCAAAACTGCTATGTCCACATTGCATTACTTCAGTGCCCTAGAAAACAGTGTAGTAAATCCCTCTGGTCAATCTGCCTTGGCATTGTTGAAAAGGGTTTTCTCATTCCATCTTCCGAAGGCGATCATCATTATCTTTTTCTTTTTTGTTGATGTTTGACCGCAAGGACGAGTTTCCAGCTAGTAAACTGGTCAGGGTGAGATGAAGTAGACCACGTTTAGAGAACCTATTTCTAGCCCCTTTTTCATGCTACGGAGGTGAGTAAAGCAATCGTACAACGGGTTGCTCATAGACTCACGGAGCTACCGAGTTCCACTGCTGCTTCGGTCGAGTTGAAAGCGATACCCTATGCTTTGAACCGCCTGTATTGTGGTTCGTGGTGCTTTGTCTTTCCCTCCATCGCCAGAGGAATTGGAGTTGTCCGATATGGGTTTGAAGCTGTGATTTGCGTTTGGTTTGGATTACAATGATGGTAATTTTCGCAGTTTGTGAGCCTTTCGTCTCAGAAAATATTATAATAACTAAACTTACATAAGACGATGGAATATGAATGACACTTAGCTTAGTTGTATAAAATGTACACAATAAATCAATATAGGGCTTCTATATAATTGAGGTTGCATCTTCAATCAGATCATCTTTTGCCCTGATTTGTCTAATGCCAATGTTCTGTCATTGCATCATTAAACTGGACATCAACAATCTCGGAATATTATTTTTAATTTGAAGTGACTTGATTGTGAGCAATGCATGAAACTACCCCAGCATCACTGTCTTCAAAAGATATTTTAAATTATTGGCTGAAATTTGGTGCTGAAAGATCTGGTGCTTTTTTAACTAATGCCTTTAATTTGGCAAAATATTAACTTGACTTAAACTTCTACAGATTTAACCTGACCTTATCCAACAACATGCTTGCAAAACGCACTTTTACATAAACCAACCGGAACATTTACATCACAAATCGACCAAAGAATTTCTGAATGATGTCCAGTATATCTTCCTATGTGTCCTTGTACATGTCATCATCAATTTCCATGTCTCAGTTATCTATATCAGATGTTAAAACATGGTAATTAGACGTTGGAATGTTGCAATTTAATTTCTTATCCCAAAAGGGCTTCACTTTATACTAAAAAAGCCCATCTAGAGTTGCAAATGTCAAAATTTATCTTGCTTTTTAAACGTTCAACCTTGGTGACGCATTTTGCATTTCGAATTTTATGGATGAAACCATTTATTCTTAGCACAGGAAATTAATCGGATTTGGTGATAATGTTGACATTCTCTAATCAGTAAACTTACGTAAAGTATCTTTGTGGCTCAGTCACGAGAATACACTGAGCTAAAGTTACTTTTATTTGGTTTATAAAATCATTCCCCGGCAAATAATGAAACTCCTTTTTCAAACAATTCGGCTTGAAAGGTATCATTCTGTACGGATACTATTTCACAGGTGTTGAATCTGAAATATCAACGCCGTGGCTGATTTTATCTGTTTGTGTTGAAACATTAGGAAACAAGTGCTCATATTCAAGTAATAGCTATTAACTCGTTCCTTCCTGATCAAGAGTGTTTAATATGTATGAATTTCGAAGTTTAGACAAACCAGTCACTTCAGTTAGATTGCACTCCATCATTTACATTATCATGGTATTGGACAGGTACAACCAGTAATATCTCCACAAAAATACTCCATTAACATATTTATACGATAAAGTTTTAGCTCTTCCGCATCCCAATAGGGTTTTTTTTTTTCAATCGTATAAGGACTAAAACACCATAGCCACAAGAAAATTGTGAGCTATGGGCGAGAGAAACAGAAATCTATCACAAGGTTGAAAACTAATTTCTTGTGTAATTCTGTCTTAACATTTCATTTTTGACTAAGTAGATAGAAGATTATTTCTTTATAATTCAGAAGCCTTTAACAACTTCACAAAATCACAAACCTAGTCCAAAAGATTGATCTTCGAATCTTCATTTGAAAACAAAAAGTTTCTCAATTAATTCCTCAGCTATCCACGGACATTATGCCCAAAGACGAGTTCAAAAGACTAAAACCCAGTGACTTTTTAATTGATTCCTTAACAGCAAACAACAACAAATAAACAACTTCATCCGCATTTTATATGGAAGCAAGATGACTAAATCATATTCTTCAAACTTTGATATAATCGTTCCACATACCCTTGACTTTCAAGGTAAAAGGCAGAATATATAATCGGTTGGATGCTGAATTAATGCCTAACGTGGTGGAAAATTCCATACATGAAGTGTGACTCTTAATCAAACTGGTCAGATTTGGAAGGGCCACCAAGTATAGAAAAGACTTTTACGAGATTTTGTGTTTTACAATTTCTCATAGAAATCGTCTCTGGAAATCTTGTGTTCAACTAGTATTGGATGCCTGACTTGGTTGTAGGTACGAGACCAACACAGTCTACAGTTATTCTGCAAAAGGGTCAGTCAAGCGCAGTAATTGGTATATTTAGACTGGGATTTCTATCCGTTGGCTAATATGACAAGATCTACAGTATTTATGAACATCACTTTTAGTTTCGGCCATATAAACGATCCAGGATCTCGTGATATGTCTTCCTGACTCCAAACTGAGTATTATGCGCTAGACAAATAATTTCCCGTCGATATGACTTCTGTATGACATCTGATAGCTCAATGAACAAAGTGGATACCTCAAGAGGTCTCTGTTTTCTCATGAGGACTGCAGTTTTCAGAAAGTAACAAACCAATACGTGTGAAGTTTCGTTTTCGCTACTCGTTTTCGCTACTAACCCTTTGAATTAAACATAAGTTCTCAGGCCCTTGTTACTGTTTGACAACTAGAGAATGGGCAGTAAAACATGATCACTGTGACCAATTACATATTGAATGATCAAAACCATGACAAAAAGCAAATTGCGGGCCAATAAATGTGTCAGCTAAATTAATAATGTCCTGAATCATGATCAACATCATTCTCAAAAGCTCTTTTTTGTCACAGCTCTTGTTGCTACAAGACAGGATATGAATCAGATATTTCTTTCTCAACAGGATCAACGTTTTAATCTAAACAAGGTTTGTCAGTTACAAGTGGAATGAACACCCTTTATGTTCAAGAAAGTCCGCAAGTCACGAGTCCTGAAATGACATATTGGTACAACATAAAGGAAAATTAACATATAAGATGTTTTATTTTTACACGTTGTGCAGTTATTTTACTTTTGAAACACACGCTTGAGACTAAGATTATATTTTAACCAAAACCTAGCTTTCAGGAAGACTAACCTACAATTGAAACTTTGTGAGCCTAAGAATAATTATCAGCTGTACAAGCGGCATTTTCAGAAGTGTCCAATTTTTGTTTGTAAATAAAGATAGATCATGACATTGCTAACAATGTAATTTCTGAACTATTGTACTAATATGAGCTGTCTGGGGTTATCCTCTAAGAATAACTTATCAAGTAATAATATCTTTGCCATTGCAAATTCTACATGTTTTTCAGTTTCCTTTCTCTTTTTCTAAACCTTTGTCCATATGCCTCAGGTATCAACTCATAACCCTTCAAAATACATCTTCGAGCCAGATCGTACTTGGAACTTTGATGTACAGACACTTAAGTGCAGACTTCACGAGCTTTAATAATAAGTACACTTTGTAAAAATGAAGTCGAATGCTCTCTTTGCCATTTATTGCTTTCGGCAATTTTTTTCAAAATGAAGAAAGACTTTATCAACTTTGATATGATTCGGCACACAATATGAATATACATAACACTCGTTAAAGAACTCATAATCGTGGACAACGTTGTGGTATATTTGCGTCGGCAAATACGAGAAAAATTATGCAAAACTCATCAGCACAGTAGCTTTCAAAATAAAAGCGCTGGCACTAAAGCCTATTGTGGTAGACTTTATTAAGAAATAAAAATGCAAGTATATCAGTGAAATCTATGGTGACAGTAGACTACAGCGAAAAGCAAAACTAAAATGCAACGTCAATTTTAACGTTATGTCCCGTTGATCCTTTTGTTGACAAAATCACATAATGACTTCATGTTGCAAAGCTTATCTTATCATATTACACATGTGGATTTTTCAGATTTTATAGCGTGGTCTCTGCATAAATATTTAATTGGTCCAGATTTTATTTGGATCTTTCATAAATTTAGTTTGAGAAAATAATGCAAACATTTTTAGGTACTACACTTGCGTTGACGTCTTCTCTAATTAGACAATTAATAATAGCTTTGTGTTAGCGTTCGTTATATTGCCATTATTCGTTATGAGTCAAAATCTTACATTATATTGCTATGCTTTTCTTGACTCTAATTCAATTTTTAGTAATATTTATATGCTGCCCTTGATTGTTCTGACAAAGCCTGTCTAGCGAGCAATATACCTATTCGTGAATTTGAACATTTTCCAAGCCAAGACAGCAAATAACCTTACCTCAAAATAAATGCAATTTATATCATCTATCGCAAATGCGATACAATGGTTGGTCTTGAAAGCTTGTGTAATCGTATTCTTTATATTTAAAAAAACAATTCTTCAGAAACGATACTAACTCTGGGAGGGTAAATGTGTGTCATGTGAAAAGTGTTTTTTTTTTCCATTGGTCATGTCAAATTCGTCTATGGAGGTTTAGACGTGTTGAAGTTTGTCAATGATCTTGGCGGATATTAATTATGCCGGTGTATTAATCTTGATTCAGATAAAAGACTTCAAACAGTAGGATGACTGAAACTCAAACCATAAACAATAAATCCCACCAGTCTGTTATGAAACCTATTTCTTTCTATAGTGATACTCGAGATCTTAACTCTTTGATTGTACCGTGAATGAGTAAGCCGTGGTTCTAAATTTGGTGGAAGTCACTTTATACGTCTGTAGAATGTGAAAATAATCTTCTGGATCTACTGAACTATTTTCATTCTTGAAGGATCTTCACTTTGCTTTTGTGGCAGAATAATTTAGAAAGCAATGGCTAAGTCTTGTTTGTGACTTCTTTGAAATAACTTGTAAACACATGTGCTAACAATTCAGTTGACGTATGAGACGATACCGAAAGCCATCGTCTCTTGGACACAACAGTTTATTTTTAAGAAATGGTGCTATAGTTTCATTCTGATTCAAACTTTTGTTTTTGGCTTAGTTTTACAAACTCTCTTCCTAAAGAGAGACCCTGCTTCTAACCCTATGAAATATTTTCATTCAACTTTCAACCTTTGAAAACGATGGAAGAGTAAAGCAGACCATCCTTTCCGTCAGAACATTAAAAAGTTATTCTAAAGTATACTTCGAACAAGACTACGGACTACACTACACAACATGTAATCAAGATATCAGCTATGTATGTTATAAGAATGGTCATTGGGCCCAAGAATGTTCACTACGTCTAACAAGGAAAGAAGGGAGAAAAGAGAGACATAAGTAAAGATCTTTGTCAGAAACATTTGAAGAAGAACCCATACCATTAAAAACAATTAAAGAAGGCAATAACAATAGAAGAAACTGAAGAGGAATAATGATGATATTCAAAAAAGGATAAAGAGACTGGTCGTTAGGAAAATAAATACAAAAGGAAATGTAATATTGTGATGTGTTTCAAAATTTTATTGCGGTTTTTAATTAAGAAAATATACCAACGAAAAAAATGTCTCTTTGTCCTGAGTTTTTTAACATTTAGTATAGATTAAATACGTATTACAAAATTATATGCAAATTATTCAATTCAAGTGCTTTGGTTTAAGCAAAGAGAAAATATCACGTGTTTCAGGTTTCAAGGATTAAGATAACAATAAATACATCACGTGTGTCAAAGATTGGTTAAGATAATAAAATATACCACGCGTCCGGAATTGATTAAGATAGCAACAATGAGATCGCGTGTCAGAGATTGACTACGATAACAACAAAGAAATCGCGTGTGACAATATTAACATAACAGCCAAGAGATATTGAATATATCAAATGTAAAATAAACTGACAAAAGAACAATTCAAACCTAGTTATGATTATTTAAACTAGTCCAGATAATTTTTCGTTATTCTCTTGAATGCCTATTATCCACAAGCTTCAATTTAATCTTATTTCTTAGTAAACTGTTTAAACTGAAGACGCTACGGTGGCCTAAGTGGACAGAGCTTCCGCCTAGGATGAGGGAGGTTGCGGGTTGGAACTCAGGCAGAGTCATATAAAAGACTTTCAAAAATGGTACTAGCAGCTGTATCCCGTAGCGATTAGCAATAAAAGATTAATGGTAAGGCAGACGGTCTGTTGTCAGGATAATGTGATATGATGCTACATGTCTGTCACATACTAATACTTCATCTACGTAAATAAAATTTTGCCATGAAAAGGAGATCCGTCGTTACGCCCTTCTTTCACATTAAAATTTTTTTTACATATATTACATTAATAAATGTTATCAAACTGAGCATTCATTGAAAATAGCAGTAGTCTTGTGATAATTATTGCTTACTGAATTTTGTATCAAAAATATGAGAAAAAAAATTCTGAGCTATACTGCTCGATGATAGGAGAGCCGTATTACTCTAAGAATGAATTCATATTTTTCCTTACAATAGTAGTAACCTTTTTACTACATATTCATTTTGATTTTTGTACCAAAGGCTGAATAATAAAAAGACTATACAAGAAACAAATTATTGAATTTATGCTTGATTTTAAACTAAATAATCAACTGTGAGTTCAACAATACACAGTAACAGTATTAATACACACTTTGCACAGCTCAGCTACCTTTGAACTTGGTCGCGCGCTCAGTCATTTATTTAAATAATAAATCTCGTTTTGACCTACTTAAAATTGAGATTCAGAGTCATTTTAGAAATGAATGCGTACTGAAGCAACTTTTCTAGTTTGTGGAATGGTTTTGTTTTTCTGTCCATCCATCGAAATTCTGCTTTATGTTTTTGGTGGACTGGATTTATTAGTAATTGTATACGATATATTGTTCAAGGAATATCATATTCATTCCCTTTTGAGTGCAGTGAAGTGAATGTGATTACTATTGTAAATGTAATTGAAATTATAGTACAATTTAGCGGTATGGGTGAGTTTTTGGAACTCGTGTAATTCTGATTCGAAGTAACTAAGAACGTACATTTGAGGAAATTCAAGATGCAAAAAGTAAGTATGTTTATTGTCATTGCCGTTACCTGTTAAAGACGCCATATGTTTTAGCCCTGTTACTTTCATGCTATTTGTTTGATGGTCCCTATCTATTTACATGACCTGTATGACTTATATCGCAGAGAGTGTGGAACAACAGCATGCTGACACTGAACACTAAGATTTCCGTGTACCGTGCCTGCGTGCAAAGCACTCTCCTGTACGCCAGTGAAACTTTGTCCCTGTACGCCTCTCAGGAGAAAAGACTGAGCGCATTCCACATGCGTTGTCTCCGTCGCATACTTGGGATCACCTGGAGCGATCGTGTGACAAACAATGATGTTCTTGAACATGCCAAAATTCCCAGCATTGTCACACTCCTCCGCCAACATCGCATCAGATGGCTGAGCCATGTACGTCGAATGGATGACGGACGGATCCCCAAAGACCTTCTCTATTCTAAGCTTGCCTCTGTCAGAATATCAATCGGACTGCCACATCTCCGCTTCAAGGATGTCTGCAAGCACGACATGAAAGCTCTTGGGATCGATGTCAACACATGGGAAGAGCTTGCCCTAGACATGTCCAGTTGGCGACATGCTATGTTCACTGGTCTGTAAGCCAGCGAGAAAAAGTTATGACAGCTCACTGATTAGAAAAGTTCTCAGAGGAAGAGGATGCAGTTCCAACCCAGACCTGACTCAACCTTCAGGTGCAGCAACTTCAGCAAGGATTGCCACTCCCGTGTGGGGCTCCAAAGCCACAGTAGACGCTGCACAACTACCAACTGGACACCTCCCATTGGCGTGTTTCCATCGTCTCTCGAGACTAATGGATGCCAACAACAATGACTTATATCGTTACTATAAATCCAAACATATTTCAAATTGGGGAATTTTGCAAAGCAGCAGCCGTGGAACAGCTCACTTCGCCAGCCGAAATAAGATATTTTCGTTGTTTGACTTTCTGGCTCTAATGCCCTTGATTTTCTACTGACCCCGCCTTTTCATTTGCATTTTATCCGAATATTTTAGACTGATTTGTATAATGAAATATCTCTGATGGAGATGCGATGTCATTTGGGAATAATATGCCTTCCAATGTTATTTTTATTGACCATTGGGAACAAGAGACATAATCAGAACCATTCAGTTTGTGAATAGTTATGATCATGTCTAATAAATAACTTTTCAAATGATCATCATGGCATTTTTAATATATTACGCATCCCACGTTTTTGTGGACATCGCGAGCATCATGTTCATTCGACTGACTGGTTGAAAGTTTCTTTTCTGACTCACAGAACTCATCCACATCACCAGCTTTATCATTTTTTACTTTCCAATGGACCAATGTATGTTTAGTTATTTCACAGACAAATCTAATCAATCTGGAGTCTGTTACATGAGCATGCATTGTGACGTTTACATTCAAAGGTAGTTCCTAATACATGTTACTATTTTAAGTACGTGTCGTTTAATATGATACATTAAAGCAGTGCAACATGGAAAAATACTGCACCATTCTGAAAAAATAAAGTTAACAAATAAGTATTATAATTTTCTATACTAAAACATGTAGTAATTTTTCATTACGTGGCATAAAGTTATTGGTTAACGCACCATGCAGTGGAATCCACTTCATAATATTTTCACTCTTCTACATTGCGGTTAAACAAATATTACATTTATCCTAGTGCGAAATTAAAACGTATAACAGATACCTAATAATATCGTTCATTTCATGCCAAGGCTGGCACGTGATGAAATTATTCGACACGTATAATACACTGAAGAGCCATCATCTATGTACTCATTCTTTCCAATAAAGAATACACACATTTTTCACATCATCTGAATTTTTTAATTTAAAATTTAAAAAAAATAAAATATTTATTGCGCAGCATTAATTCATAAATAAAGCACTTTTTTTGAACAAAGTGAGGCTGGATCTTTAAGTAAAAACCTTAAATGAGTAAGGTATGATCGTCATCAAGGCATTATATTTTACATTTTACATTTTAAAATCTCAGTTACGCATCACTCGAATTATAACTCGATTTAGTTAAGGGATGCATTATTTGGCTTTGATCAACTGGAGAGCTTAAACCATTAGCTTTTCTTGGTACAGTTTGTGGCTGAATGCTTGAAACGTCATGAAAATCAAAACCACGATTGTCCTCCCCAATATCTCCCAATACATTTCCACTAATGTTCTCTGAGATGCCAATGTTTATTTTATTCCTTGCCTTTACTCCTTTTATGTTTAAACCGACTTCATCCTCACTTGGACTTACGGACAATATTGGGGCAACCTTTCCTTTTCGTTTTGGCACAGCGGGTGGAACTGAAGATGTACTTAAAGCTGTGATCTCTGATATAGACCGCTCAGTCTTTTGATTTGATTCACCATTCTCCTTTACGCTCTTTGCGATGATACTTTCATCTGAAAGCCCCTCTTTACTCCAATGTAACACTTCTCCATCTGCTTGGAAATTATTTACAAGCTTTTTCTCCAACGGCATAGTTAAAGTGGGAAGTTTTGGTGTATTTGGTGTAGGAACATTTGGAAGTCCGGAATCTCTAAAATGGGAAGAAACGGGTTCCTCATACAGGGCTCCATCATAATCTGTAATTTGCTGCTGAAGAGGTTGCGCATCGTTGGTTCGCGTATCTCTTAGGCTTGTGTTCTTATGGTCTATCTCTGCAGTTTGACTTTCCTCATAAACAAATTCTTCTATCATTTCATCATCATATGTACGATTGCCATTTTCTTTGCTCTTGAATGGCTTTTTCGGTAATGTTGTGTTATATTTATCTGTTCCTTTGTTTTTTCCAAAAGAGTCATCGTAAGATTCATAAAAATCGTCTTCTTCATCATTGTACTCATCCTCCTTTGATGCCTTCTTTATGCCTTGTTTGGGATTCTGCAACATGTTCTCCTCATATTCCTCATGAAAGCCGAGTTCGCCTGTGTCGACATCATCGTAGGATGGAAGATCCATATCAACCGTTGTAATCTTGTCCACTTGTTCAGCAAACTCTGATTCTACCTTATCAGTAGATTCCGTTGCTTTTTCATCACATACTTCTTGTTCATTAATGTCCTCTGATTCGTTACTATAGACTGTGACTGAATTATCGAATTTAACTTTTTTTGCAGACGATCCTTTGAGATCATTTGTTTGCATTTTGAGCTCCTCCATTTCAGGAAATGTAGCAAGATTTGGATAGTTCCCAGTGTCATCGTCGTCGCTTCCCTGTACTTCGTACTTTTGACGTATGTCTTTGAATTCGGCCTCAATTGATTCGACTAAAGAGTTGGGGGTAATTATCAAATCCGTCGGATTTCGTCGTTCTGGAAGTTTGGGTGGTTGTTTATGATTTTTATCCTTCTTACGGAAGTTTTCTTTATGAAGGTCTCTATACTCGTTGACATTATCTTTCTTATCATGAAGGTTATCGTACAAGTCATCCTCCATTTTCATTTCAAATTCCTGCACAACCTCACCAGTTGAATAGTTGATCGTTTGTAAGTATTTTATTTTTCTCTTCCTGAAACCAAAATTTGAGAACGTGTCATTATCTGCTAGTTTTTCAATGTGCAACAAAAGTCACACGTTATAAATATTACGAATGGTTCTCGTTGTTTAAGGTATGGACTGGAGTCATTTACCACAACATTCATAAGGTATGGACTGCAGTCATTTACCGCACTATTCATTAAGATATGGAATGGAGTCATTTACCGTATCATTCATTAAGGTATGGACTGGAGTCATTTACCGTACCATTCATTAAGGTATAGACTGAAGTCATTTACCGTACTATTTGTTAAGACATGGACTTAAGTCATGTATTGTACCATTTATAAAGGTATTGAGTGAAATCATTTACTGTACCATTCATTAAGGTATGGACTGAAATCATGTACCTTACCATTCATTAAGATATGGACTGGAGTCATTTAGTGTACCATTCATTCAGATATGGACTGAAATCATTTACCGTACCATTCATTAAGATATGGACTAGAGACACTTACTGTACCAAAACGTGCCCTACGACGAGAGACAAAAAAACGCAGCGTATTCGAACAAATTTAAATTTCGTAAATGAGTATCTTGTTGAGGTTTAAAGATTCTTGAAATTGTGTTGGTAATGGTGGACATTGCCATCTTTTGGTCGAGATTTTACAATAATTGCTGAAATAAATATGTATAATAGGTGAAATATTGTCATTGGAAATAAAAAAAAGGTTATGATGAGTTCCATTTTTCTTTTGAATGGCTTAGTTTTAAAACTATAAACGCACTATTATATATTGCTACTTTCATATTTTTATGAAGAATAAAATTTTACTTTTTAGTTGGTCTCATCAATGGACGGCTATGATTTATTGTTAATGAAGATTAGAGGCATTTACTTACATTCTAATGATGAGGATAATTGCCAAGATAACGCCTATAAGTAACACTGTACATGCTGCGATTAAACCATA
The DNA here is from genome assembly GCA_016746295.1 of Potamilus streckersoni. Lineage (NCBI taxonomy): Eukaryota > Metazoa > Mollusca > Bivalvia > Unionida > Unionidae > Potamilus > Potamilus streckersoni. The sequence goes on along the minus strand of JAEAOA010000316.1, from coordinate 590,292 downwards.
GACGAGTCCTGAAATATAATGCAAATTATTCTTATAGCATAGTCAATAAGCTTGATTGAGGTTTTGTCCATTACATGTATCTATAACACCAACAGTCAGACAGATGAAACATTCACACAAGTTTATTGTTGTTCAGTCTTTCCTTTTTTATAACTAATATAATGTATATTTTAAGAAAATGTAAAATCTATTAACTAATAAAGAAACAATTTCCCATAACTACTATAATTACGCAGATAAAGAAAGCAAGATTGAACTTCTACATATTTCCTTACTTGCATAACGTCAATGG